>PYSP01000210.1:39186-68429 GCA_003049395.1 Pseudohalonectria lignicola
TGTGTGTGTGTGTGTGTGTGTGTGTGTGTGTGTGTGTGTGTGTCGACGGATATCTGCCAGGCCAGCAGTTTGCATTCCACAGCACCGTGACCGCAACGACTTTTGTGGCGGCATGCTCAATCAATGGCAATCAACACTCCCCCACCTCCGTTGAGATATTAAGATATGGTTACTTTACTTGCTGCATGCACACAAAATCACAATCACACACACCCACACGCATATACACACAGACAAACAAACAAACACACACCCACCCACCCACACACCCACACACCGTAACGCTTTTGCACTTGACTACGTGGCGGCCGATATGAAGGACGAGGCTTGACTCCTATCCCCGGTGTGGACACGTCCGCAACGGCGCTACTGCAGCAAGACAGACTGGAGAGAACTATCGGGGGCGCCACTATGCGAGCATCAGGGGGACGGGAGGCAGCGGCTTTGGGTTCGGCATGTCCTACGGTGCACATATCCGGCCGATTTTCATTTGGTAAGAGGGAAGGAAGGGGAGAAGGATAACGAGGAGAAGAACTGAGCATCCTCTCCTCCCAAATGAAGTAGAAACACAATGTCTCCGGACCAGTGGGGAAGGGCTCGGGAACTATCGGCGGCACAAGAGTTGGGTCTTGTCACCAGCCGATGGAGACACATTGATGTCCCAATGGTCGGAGAAAGAAACGAAGAGGTTGGTGACAATATAGACACCGGAATGCCATCATGGTTGGATTTTGAATATTCGGATATGGCCATAGGTACATGGAATGGGCAGACAGAAAGTTCTTGGGGAGTAACGGCTGCTAAGCGCGCAACGAGTATGGGAAAACCCATCTGCAGACTGACGCCACATGACCTGATGGGCAAACCTTCAGGGTCGTCTTGACTGCGACCCCAATCCATAACATCTGGCCAACCATTGTGTTTGACGCGGCGATATTGCCTCGACGAAGAAAAGGGAGCAACAATAACCAAAAATGAGGAGAGGGAGAGGGAGAGGGAAGGGGGAGGGGAAGGGGGAGGGGAAGGGGGAGGGGAAGAAAATCAATCGGTATCCCCGATTGACTCTCCCTAAGACCGCAGTCTCGACTGGTTGGCCGACCGACTGCCGAACGACCAACTGACTAAACAACCGACTGACTGACTGACCATCCCCCACGATCTCATCCCGCTGCTGTCTCCCTTGGCGCGAAGGCAACCGCAGCAGGCAGTCGGAAGCTGGCGCAGTACATGGTCTTCCCGGGGGCGACGTCTCTGACGTTGTGGACCGAGACCTCCCCGTCGTTGTCGAAGTGGCCGAGCCTCATCCCGCCGCCCTCGCCCAGGCCCAGGCCGCTCGAGACGCGCGCGCAGATCTCCAGCCGGGGCGCCTCGTCGTCGCTCTTGGTCGCGAAGCAGTGCACGTGCACCAGGGGCAGCAGCAGCCGCCTCTGGCCGCCGCCCCCCGGGCTGTCTGGCTGGTGGAAGAGCGCCTCGTGCCCGGAGTAGAGGCCCCTGAAGGACGGCAGGAACGTCGTGGCCGAGGCCGGGAGGTTCATGACGAAGTGGGCTATCGTCGGGGGCACCCTTCTCCGCTCGGGCTCGGGCTTCGGCCTGGAGGCGGCGGAGGCGGCAGCGGCGTCCCGCTCGCTGCGGCGCTGCTTGGGAAGTGGCAGGTCGACGCCGTCGCCCCTGGCCGCGGCGTCGAGGACGAGGTCTACTGCGCGTTTGATGAAGGTCCTGCCGTCTTCGTTGAAGGGGCGGACGTATTTTCCGACCTGGGTTGCGCAAGTCAATACCAACGCACACTCTCACCCAAGAGGAGTTGGGAGACGCGGTGATGCATTAAGTAGTATATCTCTCTCTCGCATCCAAAACATACCTTATTCACCGCAATGGCCTCCTTCATGTAGCGGTAGCTCTCCGGGTTCATGTCGTTCGCCCAGACGAAGATGCCCTTCTTGCCGGCGGGGACGGCGAAGGGCCCGATGCCCGCCATCACGTCGCAGACCACGTCGCCGGGAGAGAAGAGCGAGACCAGCCGCTTGTGCTCCTGCTCGAGCCTGCTGTTCCAGTATACCTTGCTATAGTCGAAGCGAAATGTGCAGTTGGCCTCGCTGACCTCCACCATGAGGTCGTCGTCGCCGAACAGGACCTCGTAGTTGAACGTCCTGAACTCGGACGCCGTGCCTACGTTCTCCACCTTGTTTATCACCGTCTTAATGTGCGAGTTTTTGTCCGCGATCACCTCTCCAATGAGATGCTTGTATGGCAGGTGGTGGTCCCGCAGGTTCAGGTGTGCTTTTTTGTTGTTATTTGTACCTAGGGTTAGTTGCTGAGGATTCTTCCGGAGGGGATAGAATGGGCTCTAGTTCCGAGGTATGTATGTATCACTCACCAACATGGCCTGCGGTATTGAAGCTTGACGGAAGATCATCCGCATATTGCTCCGGGAGGAGAGACTGGAGAATGTCATCTATCTTTGATTATTAGGGCGGGTGCTTTTGCGGCGATGCTGGCGATTCATCTGTGTGGTGGACTCTTACGGTAATTCCAGTGCTCATAGCCAAGCTCAAGCTTGTAGGGGATGACAGACAGATCGTCTTGCTTCACCCCATCACTCAGAGTCTGGCCCCATGTCTCCGGCGCTTTCAGCAAACACAATGATGATTAGCAGTCAGTTCATTATTCGGATTCGGATATGAACCAGACACCCCCCGAAGGTTCATACCAGACGGTAAGATGCCAGGCCGCAACAGGAGACATTTGTTCCCGGCCGAGGCGAGGGCCTTATCTGGGTGAGAAACAACCGAAGATACCCTGGGTACGTGGAGTGAATCCTGGCTCTTCTCGAGCGCCTTCCGATACCTCGAGATATTTCTGTTGTCTTTCAAGGCCGCGGCGGCGATATCATATGTCCTTGCAAATAGTGACCTGTTGAGTGCTACTGCCGAGCGAACAATGGGCGGCTTGAACATGTTCACTTCTTGCTCATTTCTGTCTGTACCAGCACTGTGAAACTCTGCAGCCATGGCACTGAGATGAAAGGTGTAGTTCAGTGGTGAGCACGCTTGCCTTCCGAGAGCAAGAGATCGATTGAGTCACGGCCAAATCGATCAATTCTGGTCATCTTCACCTCAGTGGCCGGTCCAGGTCTAACGAGGCTGAAGTCAAAATTTCCGGACCCATATTAACCGTTGTGGCTGCAGCCAGTGAGCGTGGCCCCACGGACAAGGCTGAGGACTAGCAGTCAGTGATGTCACGACTCGACGCCGTATTCCGAGAAGGATCAGTGGAGGGGAGAGTGCAAGCTCAGCCGCGTGGAAACCTATTGATCACAAACGGCTTAGCGAGTGTATTACTGGGCGCCGGGGCTCATAAAATGTCGAAGAAACGAACCATTGACTCATTCTTTGCTCCCGGCGCAAAGAAGCAGCGGAAAACTGGGACGGAGGAAGAAGAGCTAGTCAGTCCCCGACCCCGAGGAATGAACATATTTCGGGGGCAACTAATATTAATGTTGTATTGATAAATAAATTAATGACAGAAATCAACGTCAACACACTCGGCATATCCATTCCCCATCGAGGAGTTACCTCACTCAACTGCCAGAGAGCTGGCTCCACTTCCGGCAATGCCTGGACGCGCCATAAATGACCAGCCAGATCTGGATTTCCTCTATTTCCAGCCATACATACCGCCATACCTGGCAAAGGAGTTGTTTGAGTTCCTCAGGTCTAAACTCCCCTTCTACCGGGTTGAGTATGACATCAAAAGGGGAGGGATTCAAACTCATATCCGAACCCCCAGGTTAGTTCAGGTCGCCGCCAAGAGTGTTCTGATGGCTAGGGATTAACGGTTGGTGCCTCTAACTATACGTCCTAGGTACACCACTGCTTTCGGCCTGGACGATACAAGTCGGTTCGATGAGGATGGTTCAGTAGTGGACGCCAAAACCGGCAGGGTGGTGCCCAGCAGCGCGTACGCGCGGCACAATCCCAGGCCTATTCCCAAGTGCCTCGACGGTCTGAGGAAGTCCTGCGAGGCCGCCACAGGCTGCGAGTTCAACTTCTGCCTCGTCAACTACTATGCCTCAGGCGCAGACAGCATCTCGTTCCACAGTGACGACGAGCGCTTCCTGGGGGCGGACCCGGCCATCGCCTCGTTCAGCCTAGGGGCCCGGAGGGACTTCCTGATGAAGCACAAGCCGGTCGCTCCGAGTGCCGACGTCACACAGGCACCGCAGGAGCCGCCGACGGTGGAACCGCTGAAGCTTCCCCTGGCGAGCGGGGACATGATCCTGATGAGGGGAAAGACGCAGTCCAATTGGCTGCATTCCATCCCAAAGCGGACGGGCAAGAACGAGAAGGACGGGGGGAGGATCAACATCACCTTCAGGCGGGCCGTGGTCAAGGGAGGAACGGACAATTACTACAATTACAACGTGGGATCGGGCCCGGTGTATATTTGGAACGACGCTGGCAAGGAGATGGCTATCTGCAAGGTGGACAGGTGAGCCAGCTGGCGAACAGTGATGTGACAATGTATACTGCGACGCAAATTGTCACGGAGAAGGATGAGGAAGGAGGAGGGAGGAGAGGAAAAGAGAAAGCAAGCAAGGACAGCCCCGAGAGTCTATGACGTGTAACCCATGTCCTCTATGATGCCCAGTGCCAAATAGGAGCAAAGCCATGCCCGCAACCGATGCCGGGACGAACTAAAGCATACAAAAGAACCAGCACGTCCCCCTCATTTGCCGAAGCGAAACTTGGCCGACGCAAAGTTCTGCAACGCCCGCAGGAAGACCTGGTACCCGACCCCTTGGTTGTCCTGGAGGTGGAAGATCTCGGTCAGGCGGATCTGCCAGGGGGGGTAGCCCTCGAGCTGGACATAAGGGCCGAAGTGGATCAGGAGGTCCGGGGCGCCCATGACGGACTCGGACAGCTCGGCATCCACCAGCTCCATGCTGACGTCGGCGGGCGAGATCTTGTTCCGCTGCGCCATCTCCGTCAGCGTCCTCGTCAGGTCGACGATCGACTCGCGCCCGTCCTCGGCCGAGATGAGCATCACCGAGAGGTGCCTGCTCTCCGCGACGACGCCGCCGCCGCCGTCGAGCTCCTCCTCCGCGGCCCGCGGCGCCGACTCAATCGACTGCGTGTGCGGAGCCTGCAGGGTGAGAGCCGGGTGGTTGCGGCCGTAATACGCCGCCAGCTTCTGGCTGATGGCACGGTGGGTCTGGGGCAGGTAGCCTTTGAGTATTCCTGCGTTATGGCGAGGAAGTTTAGTCGGTGACCTCGCTCGGATGCTGGATGCCTACCTCGGTAGCGCTCGGAGGGTGGCATCCGGGGAGCTTAGGGGCAGTGCGCAAGGTAAAGAGCCATGGGAGGTGGTGGGATAGATAACAAAACAGCAACACAGAAACACAAAAAAGCCCCTACCTGTCTTCTCGTAGACCGAGAGGAGGGGGATGCCTGCGCACGCGCACCAGGCCGCGATGTCAGCCACCTCGTTAACTAGCCTCTCCAGCTCGGCGCCGCCCCTCCTCCCGTTGTCCTCTAGCTTAAGGATGACGCTCAGGTGCTCCGGCAGCCTATCAAGCCCCTTCACATCTCCCTGGATGATCTCGGGCGTGCGGTGGTGGTACGACAAGATGGATCGCGTTCGGTCCCTTAGGAAGTGATACAGCTGCCGGGCGCGGATATATACGGAGAAGATGGTGTGCATCACGACGTAGACGAACAGGTAGAGCTGGTTGGTGAGGAAGCGCCTGACTCCGAACACCGACTTGCGCTGGCCGCCATTGCTCCCGCCGAGGCCATTGGGCCGTTCTGGCAGGTACGGCTGTTAGGCAGGTGTGGTGAAGGCGAAGAAGTCAGCGTGCGCCCGACAGATGAAGCTCTCTCTGAACACGGGGTGTGGGTGCTTGATGGGGCGTGAACCGGCCAGACGGTCGTGACCGTCGCGACCTTCTTGACTAGTGGGAGATAGCTCGACTGACTGATAGGTTGGTTGAGCTTCGTACCTCAATAAGCTTGTACCTCTCCTCCTTTGTCATGAGCTTGCCGTTGGCCCTGTCATCGCGCCGGTAGCGAGCCGTATCCCTTGCATTCATTGGCATGTTCGTTGGTAATGGCGGAAATTCAACAAGCCCGCTTTGTTTTTTTTGATTGATATTCGGACGGATGAATTAACAGCCCTAAAGTGAATATTGAAGTAAATCCAGCACAGCTAACTGTGGACCGTTTAAAGAAGACAGAAGAGAGCTCGCGCAAGTTCCGAAGTGCTAAGAGCTGGGCTTTTACGTGGGACGATTAAATGCCATCTTGTCCTTCCATCCTGCCAGTTGATGGCGATGGATGCGGTAAGGAAGAGCCAGTCACCTACCCAGGTACCTACTACGTAGATTCTCTCCACTGACATCAACCTGGAATCAACTGCTGTTTGGTACGGATACAGGGCTGTGAAGCCAAGGGGCCACTGGCCGGGGTTCACGGCAGGAGCTGTGGACTGACGAGATCCGCTTTTTGGACAAGAATGGTGAGTGTGATCACACAATCTGGCCAATAAGCACTTGAGGCAGCAAGATCAGCCACATTGATGAAGCTAGAATCCAAACCAGCCACATTAGCTGGCGACGACGTTGCCACACAGCGCAGAAGCACAACGGACCCCTGTCTTCGGCCCAAACGTTCACACTGGCGATTGACGATAGACGACGACCACATCCAACTTCACTAGTCCACGACAACCCCCACGGCAGATGCCGAACGGACCGTAACTTAACCTTGAATGCAGATACGGTTTAAATACGTACACTACCTGATACTTTCAATTTCATCTTCTTCGGATGAGGCGCGCGCGAATTAATCCCTGAGCCAAGCTGGTGAACCGCAGCTGGATGACCTCTGGGCCTAGGTCCAACGTTCCCTTTTGCCTTTTGCGTTTCGACTCTTATACATGGCCGTGTGAGAAGCCAGAAGCTCACAGGCCGAGGCTCCAATGGAGAGGGCATCATCCGGAGGCTCCAAAGCCCTCTTCCCCAAAGGTCCCAGCTTCAGTCTTGATGATTTCTCTAATAAGGACTTCATCGTCCGGGACTTTGTCGATGGCCTGGCCGAGACTGCCGTCCCCGCCAATCGGCGGTCCGGCCCTGCGCACCAGGCCTTTGACCCGAAACCCCTGATTAGAACATTTGAGAGTATGCCGGACTACCCCTCCCCTGTCTATTTACCCTACCAGCTTCAGTTCGATATGCGCATAGCGCCTAGGCTGACCCAGAATGCCCAAAATGCAGACTCGCTGTCCCAGCTGAGCTCTCTCACGGAGGAGCTTCAAGAGAAGGAATCCGATATTTTGTCACAAGTACGGCGAGCCGAGATTACGCATGATCAGACGCTCGATACCCTCGGTCGAAAACTGGACCAATCCATGGCACAATTTGAAGCATTGGATCTATCATTGAACAATCCAAGCTCAGTGAATGGATCAGGGAGGACAGGCAGATCGGATGGCGGGGGTAACATCGCCGTCCAGATCGGCGAGAAGTTGGAGGAGCTGGACAGGAAGAGGAGGCGAGCGCTGGACGCCAACTTCCTGATCCAGTGCTGGGCGGAGGTTACGGAGACCGGGGAACTCTCTTCGTTACAGGACATACAAAGACAAGGCGGCGCGGAGAACAAGGTCCGCTGCGCCGTGATCGCCCGCCAGTTGATGCGCATCAGCCAGAGGCTTGATCCCAGCTCATGGGGGCAGACCAATGGGTTCAGAGGCAACGGGATCACCAATGGCGTGACAGGGGCCAACAGGAGGCACAACACGCGAGAGGTTCTGGAGAAGTTCTCCGAGACGCTGGAGCAGGACCTCCTGAAGCAGTTCAACAACAGCTACCGGCGGCAGAACTTCGACAACATGATGGAGTGTGCCAGGGTGCTGCACGACTTCAACGGTGGGGCGAGCGTCATCGCGGTCTTCGTAAACCAGCACCAGTTCTTCATCGACAGGGACCAGCTCATTACCGACGAGGTCACGCTGGATGGCGACCTATGGGACCAGCTGGCCGATCCGGACTCGGAGCCTCCCGGCGTGGAGTCGAGCCTCCAGTCCCTCATCGATGAGGTTAAGATTGTGATGCAGGAGGAGTCGTTCATCATCAAGCGGGCGTTTCCCTACTACGACACTGTGTTGACTAAGTTTATACAGAGGGTGTTCCAGCAGTCGATCCAACAACGACTGGAGATGGTGCTGGACAAGGCCAATACCGTCTCGTCCCTGGCGTTCCTCAGATCACTACACGCCTCTCGCAGCTACATTAACGCACTCGTCGAGGACCTGAAGACCCACGGGCTGACGGAGAACCCAGAGCCGTGCTCAGCTGCTGTCTCGCAAACTCTGGACCAGCAGCTGGAGGAGCTGTTCGTCCCTTACCTCGTGGGGAACTCGTACATAGAGCGGGAGAAGAAGAGCCTGGAAGAGCTGGATAGTTCACTGCTCTTCAAGTTCACCATCTACCACTCGAGGAGGAAGAAGGCCCCGAGCGGGTTCATGGCGGCCATTGCTCAGCAGGGCACGCAGCTAATCGCGACGGCTAAGGATGCGTACATGGAGCGCCTCGAGTCGTCGGACCTGACGCCGACGCAGAAGGCCATGATGTTGCGGGTGGCAGGCATCCAGGACACAGACAAAAAGAACGACATTGAGGTCTCGGAGGAGGACGGCACGCTCAGCGTCGCCAACGCGAAGCGTATGATGACATGGCTGGCTGAGAGCGTGCGGCGGACGCTCGAGATCGGGACGGCAGCCGAGACGCCCAAGGACGTCAGCGTGCTACTCCAGCTCCTGCTCACAACCATGGGGCAGGTCTACGTGGAAACGGCACTCGATGCCGCGCTGGACCAGGCGACGTCGCAGGAGAGCATCAAGACGGAGCCGGACCTCTCGTACCTGCCCAGGATCCGGCCCGCCGTCACCATCACCAGCATCATGCACCGCTTCATCACCACGGTGCTAATCCGGCTGGCCGAGTCAAACACCACGGTGCGGCGCGGCATGGAGGCGCAGACCAAGATGGGGATCGAGTCGATCGAGCGCAAGACGAACGCGGTCATGAAGTCAACTATGGAGGTGGTGCTCAACTGGGTGGGCAAGTCGCTGGCGACGCAGAAGAAGACGGACTTCCGGCCCAGAGACGAGGGCATCGTCGACTCCCTGCAGAGCTTGACCTGCCTGACCATCTGCACCTTCCTCGACAAGGTAGCAGCCATGTCGAAGAACTGCGTCGACGGGCAGAACCTCGAGGTGTTCAGCGGGGAGCTCGCGCTGGCCATCCACAAGCTGCTCTTCGACCACTTCAAGAAGTTCCCCGTCAACGCCACGGGCGCGCTGATGGTGACCAAGGACATCGCCAAATATGTCTCGACGCTCAAGGCCTGGCCGCTGACCAAGGAGGTGGAGAACATCGTCGAGGTGCTTACCGAGGTGGGCTACCTGTTCATCATCGGCCCGGAGGCGTTGAGGGAGAAGTCGAGGGGGTTGGGGTCCGGTCCGGGCGGTCAGATCGGGAAGAAACTGCAGAAGGCGGACTTCAAGGCCTTTGTGCAGAGGAGGGACGACTCGAGCAGCGTGGGCATCCAGAGCGTTATTGCCGGGCTTTGAAGGTCTTGCTTCTTTTCTGATTTCTTCTAATGCTGCTCGACCGACGTGGGGCTAACTTTTATTCTCTATTCTTATACTTATATCTATGTGTTCATGTATCATAGTTGATTTGCTTGGGGAAAATCCGTCGACAGGTGACAAATCTGGAGTTAATGTGGCCAGGAGAGCATAATGAACACAAAAATGATATCATGGCTTGCTCTTGGATATCTGATTTCAGCTACCTCCTCGAATTAGCGAGTGTCACAGTTGCTCTTAGGGTCCGGGCAAGTTCCTTCTCCCACATAATTGGTCTGCACGTATTGCAAGTGAGGCACACACTTAGCCTCCATTTCTCTTGGATTGCGAGAGTAAAGGAGGAAGCCAGAGGTACAGGGGCTGCCAATGAGCAGCAAACAGACTTCGACATGGAATCGCCAAATGCGTTCATCAGCCCTTGTACGTGCTGTACTAAATAACCCAGCCCACTAGAGATGGTGTTTCAAGTTTCAAGGGACCACGGTACAAGACGTGAATGGTTCTGCAACCAAGTGCCAGTAGGGCCTCGGATTGTTATTGCAACATGGGGCCCTGTGGATAATGACAGGACCCGTATGCTTAGTGATTGCGTACGTATCCGTACTTGTATGCACCAGCCTCACTAGTTCCGCTAGGTCCCAACCAAGAATACCAGAGATGATTTGGCTGAGCGGCGACTACGAGTCTTTGAGCCGGCATGCCGTGCAGCGGGCATGCCCCGACTCCCGACGCAAGATTCCGATGGTCACTGCCGAAAGAATATGATCATGAAATTCTGGGCTGGATCGCTGGGTGGCTAGGACCTCAGAAGATGGCAGTGCGGATAAAGGCAGGGCTGGAAGTTTCCGTCTCAGATGCACACTTTCCCAAGACGTATATTGATTAAGCTTAAAGATTATCAGTTTCGTCCTCATCTTCAGATGGTGGAGGCTCGTGAAGCTCAAGAGCTGCATGTACTAGGATAAGAGATCAAGGAGGGAAAGACATGTTGTAGGCATGTCACGGCGACGGCTCGGGAAGTCAGCAACGTTCTAGGCCCCTCCACGGGATGTCTTTTCAGGTACGCAGCCACTAGCCAGGAGCGTGGAAACGGGAGGCTCCAAGGGCCCAGACTCCAGGGCCACTGGCGGGACGTCCGGGCGGTGAGATTGCGGCGACTCGTGCCGAAAGCGGTCAAACCCAAAAAGCCGGCGCAATTCCACACAGTGTGTCCCGTTTCAGTGCTCCCATTGGGTGGGGTTGCTCAATCGGGGTGAGCTGCCCCGGTCGCTTTCAACGTCGCCCCCCCAAGTTGACACGTTGATCGTTGCGAATGATGGGAAATTTCCAGAATGAGGGAAAAGAGCAACATCGTTTTTCTGCGGAAGTACCTACGGATAGATTCATGAGTCGCGAAGTTGCCACAGCGAGTATCTTGACAGCTGGCCTCTGGCGACTTTTTCCTTTCCTTTTACTTCTGGCCGTTCCTTTTCTGTCTGTGAGGATTGTTCGGCAAATGCGCATGCTCATTGCATGGTGATTTGCTTATTTAGCAACAAACTTGGAATCGAAGTTACCTACCCCCGGACTCGCTTCACCTGGACGGGTACACTGACATAGGTGGCCCCAGAGTCCAAGACGTTTTTAATTTGCTTTCCCGGACACCTACGCATCCCACTTTCAGGGAAAAACCCCTCCTTCCCATATTTTCCCTTCCTTCTTAGACGGAGCCGCAAAATAGAAAAGACAAGACAATGGAGAACGCTTTTGCGCAGCCCACCAGCGCGGTGCTGTCCAGCTTGGGGGTGAATGCGACGACCGGCTTGACAGACGAGCAGGTCATCCGTTTGAGGACTAAGCATGGCAAGAATGGTAAGAGTTATTTCCCGCAAACCATAACGGACAGAAGGTGTTTGCGCTGGGAGGCAAGATGGACGCAATATGAAAAATTGCTGACGTTACCGTTTGTCTTGTTACACAGCAATCGCAGACGAACCCCCGACTCCCATATGGGAGCTCATCCTCGAACAGTTCAAGGACCAGCTGGTTATCATCCTACTAGGATCGGCAGCTGTGTCTTTCGTCCTGGCCATCTTCGAGGAGGATGGAGGTTGGAGCGCATTCGTTGATCCCGCGGTTGTAAGTACCTAGTCCTGGCCTTCGAACCCTTTAAACCCCCAGAGATATTGAGACATATTTGAGTCTCGGTCTAGCACTCGGTCCAGTTTGGCTAAAATTCACTTCTCTCCTCCCTCTGCCAGATCCTTACTATCCTCATTCTCAATGCCGTAGTCGGTGTTTCTCAAGAGAGCAGTGCGGAGAAGGCAATCGCAGCTCTACAGGAGTACTCGGCAAATGAGGCGAACGTCGTACGCAATGGGGGACAGGTGTCACGAATCAAGGCAGAGGAGCTCGTGCCCGGCGACATCGTCTCGGTCGCGGTCGGCGATCGGATCCCGGCCGACTGCCGGCTCGTCTCTATCGAGAGCAACAGCTTCGCCGTCGACCAGGCCATCCTCACGGGGGAGAGCGAGAGCGTGGGCAAGGACCCCTCCGCTGTTGTGGAAGATGACAAGGCTGTCTTGCAGGACCAGGTCAACATGTTGTTCTCGGGCACCACTGTCGTCACTGGTCGGGCCAAGGCCGTCGTGGCTCTGACAGGTTCGGCAACTGCCATTGGAGACATCCATGAGAGCATCACGGCTCAGATCTCGGAGCCGACGCCGCTGAAGCAGAAGCTGAACGACTTTGGGGACCAGCTTGCCAAGGTCATCACCGTCATCTGCATCCTCGTCTGGCTCATCAACATCCCCAACTTCACGGATCCGAGTCATGGCAGCTGGACTAAGGGCGCCATCTACTATCTGAAGATCGCTGTCTCCCTGGGTGTGGCTGCTATTCCTGAGGGTCTAGCCGTTGTTATTACTACCTGCTTGGCTTTGGGCACGCGCAAGATGGCGGCCAAAAACGCCGTAGTCCGAAGCCTGCCGTCGGTTGAGACTCTGGGCAGCTGCAGCGTCATCTGCTCGGACAAGACGGGCACCCTGACAACGAACCAAATGAGCGTGAACAAGATGGTCTACCTCAAGGAGGACGGCAAGGATCTGGAAGAGCTGGACGTTGAAGGTACCACCTTTGCACCCCAGGGGGACATTAGGCTTGGTGGCAAGGTGGTTCAGGACCTGGCGCAAAAGTCGGCCACCATCCTTCAGATGACCGAGGTGGCTGCTCTCTGCAACGACGCTCGCATTGCGTATGATGCGCGGACCGGCACCTACATGAACATCGGCGAGCCGACTGAAGGAGCGCTCAGGGTTCTCGCTGAGAAGATCGGCCCGTGTGCTCCCAAGGATTGTCACCCTGAAGACCGCGTTCACTACGCCAGCGCATGGTATGAGAAGCAGTACCGCCATCTTGCAACGTACGAGTTCTCGCGCGACCGCAAGAGCATGTCTGTCCTCTATCAGAATGGGAAGGGCAAGAAGCTTCTTGTCAAGGGCGCCCCGGAGTCCATCATTGACCGCTGTACCTACGCTCTGGTGGGCGCCAATGCCAAGAAGGTGCCCCTGGACCGCATGCTGTCGGACCGGCTGATGAAGGAGGTCGTCGACTATGGCAACCGCGGTCTGCGTGTCATCGCCATGGCTGCCGTTGAGGATGTGTCGGACCACCCCCTGGTCCACTCGGCCAAGACAACAACAGAGTATGCGGAGCTGGAGCAGAACATGACCTTCCTGGGACTGGTCGGCATGCTCGACCCCCCAAGGCCCGAGGTCCCCGAGTCGATTCGGAAGTGCAAGGATGCGGGTATCCGCGTCATCGTCATCACGGGAGACAACCGCAACACGGCCGAGAGTATCTGTCGCCAGATCGGAGTCTTCGGCGAGTATGAGGACCTCACTGGCAAGAGCTACACGGGCAGGGAGTTCGACAACCTGAGCGAGAGCGAACAGCTCGAGGCTGCCAGGACTGCTTCCCTGTTCTCTCGTGTCGAACCCAGCCACAAGTCCAAGCTCGTCGATCTGCTCCAGTCCCTGAACGAGGTCGTGGCCATGACAGGCGACGGCGTCAACGATGCGCCCGCCCTGAAGAAGGCCGACATCGGCGTGGCCATGGGCTCAGGCACTGACGTCTCAAAGCTGGCCGCCGACATGGTTCTAGCCGACAACAACTTTGCCACCATCGAAGTCGCCATCGAGGAAGGCCGTTCGATCTACAACAACACGCAGCAGTTCATTCGCTACCTCATCTCGTCCAACATCGGCGAGGTCGTGTCCATCTTTCTGACGGCGGCCCTGGGTATGCCCGAGGCCCTCATTCCCGTGCAGCTGCTCTGGGTCAACCTGGTGACGGACGGCCTCCCCGCCACGGCGCTGTCCTTCAACCCGCCGGACCACGACATCATGCGGAGGCAGCCGCGGAAGCGCGACGAGGCCCTGATCGGCGGCTGGCTCTTCTTCCGCTACCTGATCATCGGCACCTACGTCGGCCTGGCCACGGTCGCCGGCTACGCCTGGTGGTTCATGTACAACCCGCAGGGCCCCCAGATCAGCTTCTGGCAGCTGCGGCACTTCCACCGCTGCTCCACCCAGTTCCCCGAGGTCGGCTGTGAGATGTTCGGCAACGACATGGCCAAGGCGGCCTCGACCGTCTCCCTGTCCATCCTGGTGGTGATCGAGATGTTCAACGCCATGAACGCGCTCTCGTCGAGCGAGTCGCTGCTCACGCTCCCGCTGTGGGAGAACATGATGCTCGTCTACGCCATCGGCCTGTCGATGGCGCTGCACTTCGCCTTGCTCTACACCCCCGTCCTTCAGGGTCTCTTCTCCATCTTGCCTTTGAACTGGCCAGAGTGGAAGGCGGTACTGATCATCAGCGCTCCGGTCATGTAAGTTTTCTTCTCTTTCTTTCCCTCTTCTTCCCTCCTTTCCTCCCTCCCTCTTGACTTTGGCCTTGCTGACAATGCCGCCTGTACAGCCTCATCGATGAGGGCCTCAAGTTCGTGGAGAGGCAGTTTTTCATCCAAAAGACCACGGATGGAGACGTTCTTGCCAAGAAGGAGCAGTAGCCCGGTGGAAGATACGGGTTACATCTGGTCTCTCCCCATTCTCAAAACAAGGTTAAAAAAACTAGACCCATAGAGAAGCATGTGCCATAGTAGATACCAGTGCCTACCCGCATAGGTACCATCCATGTACATACCAAAGATATCATCATGAACAGGCCCGATCACACTAAGCCGGGACCGACCAAATCTAGAATTGGGCATTCGCATCAGAAACACATGTCGGAACGAGAAACATTCGTTACCTCCCAGTTACCGCGTGAATCGAGGAAGGACAAGTTGAACCTCTGGCAGGGAGTCTAGGAACCAGATTGTATTATTGTTACAGATACGTTGCTACTGTGCCTGCTTCCATGCGCTGTGCGAAGCCCCAGCTCTAGTTGGACAGCAGCAAGCAAGATGGACAGAGACCACCAGACAGACCATTCTATCCCGCCGAGCATCTCATATCCATCGATTCGTCCAATCCTCTCTATCTGCTATCGCCGCCGTCGCCGCCACCGCCCCTTCTTTCGACGATTCTTAGTCTTGCCGCCCCTTGAGTAACCTCTTAGTGACCTTGTCCTTCTCGATGATGTAGACGTGGGCACCCCAGCCGGAGAGGGCGTCTCGGTCAACGGCGCTGAGGAGGGCCTGGGAGATGGTTTCAAAGAGATCCTCGGGCTCCTGGAGGTGGGGGAGACAAATGAAAGAAGGAAAAGGAAGGTTAGATTATCAGTCTGAGCCTCTAAAAGATGTGAGGGCTCTGCGAGGAAATCGAGAGGGGAGAAATTAGAAAAGGAGGGCTATTCTCGTACCAGATCAGGCTCCCACAGGCTCTCGCACATGCCATACAGCTGGTCGCTGGCCGTACCGCTGACGATGAAGTCCTTTGCGAAGTCGATGCAGCCGATGGAGTCGAAGCCGCAGATGAAAGGCTTCCCCGTCTTGGGCTCGAGCCCCGCGACGACGGGGCTGACGAAGTAAGGGCCGAAGCGGCGCTCGTAGAGCGACGACGAGACCAGGTTGGCGAAGGTGCGGGGCGCGATGTCGCGCTCCTCGCGGAGGCGGTACATGTTGACCTTGTACCGGAACAGGTCCGAGACGGTGGACACGTCCGTGGCCAGGCCCGTCAGGCCCAGGAACACGTCGCCGTACTGGAAGACCTTGGGGAAGTTGTTCGACACCGTCAGCGCCTGCAGGCCCAGCCGCAGGTCGCAGGCTATGGCCACGCAGTCCTTGCCCACCATCGCCACGGCGGCACCGCCATCTGTTGGGTTGGGTAAGGAAATTCGTTGGTCAGTTCAAAGTTTATGCTTGTGTGTGCACGTTTGGTTTTGAGAGTTTGAGGGTTTGTGGCGCGTGGAGAGTTGTCGAGGGAGAGAGTAAAATGGAGCGTAGAGCTATCCCAAGGAGTCTTGACTGACTTATTGAGAAAGGTGAGGACTGGCGGTGATGTCAGCTAGAGCTTTCTCCTTGAACGGGGTTGATACACATCGACGGCTTTCCCTTACCATGATATCTGAGCTGCGGCTCTGCTGGCGACACGATTCGGACCGTCAACGACGTCGAGGTTTCAGTCGAGCAGTATCTCTAGCTTCTAAAGATCTGAGGGTGCGTGTGTTCTTATGTTGAGAAATTCCCTCGTCGAGTTGATGCCTCGATAGATTCGATGGCGTGTATTCTCCGTTATGGGCAGTGGTCATTCCCAATCGATACACAATAGTAGGGCCCTCTGAAGCTCCAGCTGGTAGCTGCTGCACAGCTAGCAAGGCAACGCTGCTGGCGTGTCGCGGGCGAACAGGCTGGAGTCGGAGTGGTTGGCTGGCCCCACTGACTATGTGGGGCACTTTGAGTGGCACGGATTACCTAGGCACCGATGTTGCTGGGCTTCGTCCGAGCTTCTGTTCGCGCAGCTCCCACCAGGCACCTGAGACCGTGGTTTCTCTTGGTCAGTGAGCTTGGGGCGAAGGTCATCAGAAGCGCACCAAAGCAATACGTTTCAATGCCGAGCGTGCACTCTTGACTGCCTATAAGAATCTATAGCTGTTGAAACAATGTGCACATTGAAAGTCAAGGACTCCTTTTACGGCGGTGTTATTCACGGGATTTAGGGTCGCATATGGTTAGCTCTCTAAGCAATCACGACGGAGTTAGTAATCGGGATTCTCATGATGGCGAGGACGGTGACTGCGGCAGGCCTGGTGCCTGTTGCTACCCCACCATCCCGCCAAGGCTGCCTTCCCGTACTGTACACCATAAACGGATCTGGGTCTAGCAGCACTCCTTTTGTCACAACGCTTCCATGCTGTTGCTCCTCACATTAAATTCGGACCAGATCATTCGTAATCAGATGCTTATATGAAGACACGTTCCTTTCTTTCCCACTTACCTACTCGTGCTACTGTCCTAGGGCTCACAACAATCCTTCTGTCAACCCAGAGCTAGGCGAGATGTCTCTCAACGTACAGGTGATTTCCACCGACTTCAGGCGAGCTACGGTGAAGGTCAACCAGGGCACCTTCTTGATCGATGTGCTCGAAGAGGCTTGCAAGAAGCTCAACCTATCAAGTGACAAGTACTTGTTAAAGTATGTCTCGCGCCAGATCTGCTACATTCCCATCTCGACTCTCTCCACATTTGTTGGGGACTGTAACTAACATCCTACAAAAAAACCACAAAACAACAGACACAAAAACAAACAACTCGAGCTAGCCAACCCGATTCGGGCCTACAACCTCTCACCCGGCGCGAAGCTCGAGCTCGTCGTCAAGTCCAGCAGCCCATCCGTCGTGACCGTCGCCCTCAAGCTCCCCGATGCCGAGGCAAAGGGCATCCCCAACGGCCGGCTGGTTGAGAAGTTCCGCAGCGACACGACGCTGTGGAAGATGCTGCGGCACTTCGAGAGCAGCGGTGGGCAGCACCTCAATTTTACGGCCCGTGGCGTGCCCCAGGGTCAGGGCGGAGGCCTTGTGAATTCCGGCTCCGGGCAGCTGTACTACGAGGGCCCCGCGCTGCTGGTCGTCGGCCGGGAGCTGTCGTCACTGGCGGACCTACAGAAGACGCTCTCCCAACTGGGCATCTCCGGGAATGTTCTCATGAATTTGTCGTTCAAGATCAATGGCCTGACGTTGCATGAGGCGATGCAGGAGATGGAGCAGTTCTTCAAGAGTGAGGGTGCCGAGTCGGCGGCTGCACCTGGAGCTGCTGCGCCGAAGGCAGTGACGGAGTGGCTCGAGTCCTCTTCTCCTTCAACTGCAGAACAGCTCAAGGGGGCCGTCTCCCCTGCCCAAAGCTCACAAGATCAAGACACCAGCAGCAGCGTGGATGTGAATATGGATGGGGAAAGCGACCAGTCTTCACAGCCGGCACCATCAAAAACACCAGTCTCCGCCGCCGCCACCACCACCACCAGCCGCCGCCCCGTGCAGGTCTTCGCCGCGCCGACCAGCTCCACCCCGGCGGCGGCCCTGACCGAGGAGCCGGACACGGCCTACCACCCGTCGATCGCCCACGCGCAGCTCCACCAGCACCGGCTGCAGGAGAGCTCGCACAACAAGCGGCTCCCCTCGGACGAGGAGATCGAGCGGAAGGCGGCGGTCGAGGCGGCGCGGCTGGCCGCGATCCGGGAGGTGAGCGTCAAGGTGCGCTTCCCGGACAACACGTCGGCGCAGTGGACCTTCGGGGCCCAGGACACGGCGGCGTCCCTGTACACCGAGGTCCGGGCCGTGATGGCGGACCCGTCGCTGCGGTTCAAGCTCGTCAGCCCCGCGGCCTCGAGGCCCGAGCTCAGGGACTCGGCCGAGGAGGCCCACCGGCTGGTCAAGGGCTACCGGCTTGCGGGCAGGGTCGTGGCCACGCTCGTGTGGGACGACAGCGTGCCGGCCGCGGCCAGGAGGGCGCCCTTTCTCAGGGAGGCGGCCGCGCGGCAGGCGAGGCAGATCCAGGTCCCGCTCGTCACGGCCAGCCGAGACGATGACGATGGCCGGAAGGGCGGCGCGGGGCCTGCTCAGGGCCGGGGCTCGGGCGGCGGGGAGGGCTCTTCGGGCGTTGGTGGTGTCAAGCTGCCCAAGTGGCTAAAGCTGCCTGGGAAGAAGTGATATTTGTCCTGTTCTTTTTGCTTTATTCTTTCTTGCTTGTTTTTGAGTGGCATCCTTGGGGACGGTACACAGGAACTTTTTTCAGGCGTTTCTTGTGTATCTCTTTGTGTGTGTGATTTTATTGGGTCCTCGTCGTTCTTCCCGTCAATTAGCGTTGCACTGGCGTTCACATTTGGGCATGCGTAAGGATGGTATAATGGGTTAGGAAGTCCACATAGACTCGAGGTTCATGTTCATGAACCACCACAGACAGCGCTCTTCGGGGTGAATGCACAGTCCTTGTCACCACTTCCGGTCTCAGCTTCAGTCTCAACACGAACATCGGTGCATTTTCCTCCCTGAACAGGATCATAAATCTCGCTTGCCAACAGGTGTCTAGCTCGAGGCTACCGTCGGCTACAGGAAGATATCCGATCAGGCACGGCCTCGCTATATCCCGCACATACACCGAGGCATTTGCCTTCACGTCGGCATCTCTTGAAATGGGTGTGATCCCGATACGAGGTGACACAGAAAGGTCTGGCCAGCTGTCTGTGAAACGACACGGAGAGGTCTGGCCACTTCGGACTAGTACTTCCAGGAGGTGAACTTCTCTGCGAGGAGGTTGAAGGGCGGTTGCGGCCCAAGGTCCTAGTCGGTGAGTAGACGGTCAAGTGACGGAGGATGTTGTCTTTAGGTGTTCTTGCGACGGCTAGAAGTCAAAGTAAAAATCTTCCAGCAGCGGCTGCTTGCAGACTAATGGATGATGGCATCAACAGACCGGGAAAGAGCCACAGGTGGTGTTCCAGCTGTCTGCACTTCCAATGTTATGGTGAAGGTGAGATGATGCGGCGTCGCCTACCTTTGTGTGAGTTCGGTTTGCGATTAATACAGCCACATATCTAGGGATTCACTATAGGCGTTACTGCTTAAGACCCGGTGTCTCGACTCTCGAGGAATCACCTCAAGAATCCTCCATCCCACATTGTGAGGTGTGTTCGGAATTGCATGACTAGCTAGAGAACTGGCAAAGCTGGCATGCTATTAATGTGCATACTACGCAGTTATTCACCGTTCTTGTCCAGCATGTCGCCGGATAGCCAGTCCATGCCCAGTCTTGTATTTCGATCGGCAGTTGGGTCCAAGGCATGCCAAGCTTTTTCAACGTCAACTCCAGTCCTGCCCCATCGAAAAAAAGGGGTATTCCATTGTAGTACGTAGTAGGTCATTGGAGAAGGGGCATTCATATTCTTGGTGGAACAAAGCCAAGCAACCTTACCGAAAAGCTGAGGATTGTGAGGAGCTTTTGGTGGCTTCGAGTCATAGATCTGCCAGTGACGAATGCAAGGAGCCTATCGACCATATTCGTGCCCGGCGCATTTAGCCAGCTCGTCTCCGGTAAGATGGCAGATTCGCACTACCACCAGCTATTTTCAGCCCAAGAAACATGAAACAAAACGGCCCTATTCGGCCAATGAACTTCCGGTATGCTGCAGCGGTCGATTCTGGGTCTCTGAGTTGTTGTGACTTGTCGTTCATCGCCGATACTTGGGTGCCAACCCGCCAATGTCATATGTTACCTGTCCTAGGTAGGTATCCATGTCATCTGGTAGGCAGTGGTTATTTCGACGTGCTCAACATGGAACGGAGCTTGAACTTTCGTACAGAGGCAGGAGCAAAATGTACCTCAGTACCGCTAACTTGGTTAGCTACTTGGTTACTTGGTTGTTTGGTCCACCGCGTCCTCCCAAGTCCCAAGATCCAGCTGGAGATGGGATCGTTCCTTCCCATTCCCCTATTGGTAATGATTCGCGGCGCGATGGAGTGGTTGGAGCGGGAGGCAGCCTAATGACGGGCTATGGCCGATGGGGTTTGCCGCCGCCATACCGAAGCCGCCCAATCTCTCGGCTGTGTCCGCAAATAGGAAATCCGTGAATGATATAATGTTCTGCCGTCCACACATCCTTTCAGGCCTTTGTTACTTCCACTTAGGAGGCAACTTGGAAGTCAGGCGTTGGTGGATTCGAGTGTTTTCCATCCCACCTAATTCGAACACGCATCTACTGCCAAACAACGTAGTGCCTAGCAAATCCTTTCAGTGGCGATATATCTACTGGCTGTCGTCACTCACTTTAAGTCATTCATTTTCCTCAGTATTATTTCCTCTCCCTCTTGGACATCGATCTGCCTACCCACTTTCTGAGATATGCTGCCATCACTCTCCATCATCGTCGCCGTTCAAGCCGTCACCTCCCTGGTGGCGGCACGGCCAGCATACTTCGCCTCGATACCTAGGGCGCTGCTGGCCCTGGACTGCACATACCCGGAGAAGTACAACATCACGGGCTTCTCGGCTTGGACGTCTGCAGACGGCGATGACAACAGGACAACGGCCAAGTTTACATTCAACGATCCGACCACCAGCATCACGACGGACTGCTACCAGAACTCGACGTCGCCCAAGGTCATCCCCGTGCCAGGTCTGGCGACGAGGTATGCCTGTGACAACCCGCTGCTGGAGTTCATATGGGTGAAGACCAAGGGCGCCGATAATGGCACTTTGACCATGATCGAGAGGGCCTGCCCGGAGGAGAATGCGTAAGATGAACCACCCAACACTCCTCACACTGAGTCCTCCAGCAGTTATGATAGCAGGTCGAGTCTGATTCCATGAAACAACAGGAACTCAAGCACGCAGTTCGAGGCATCCGGCACCGTCCCCATCCAGCTGGTGTGCACCAAGACAGCCCCGGGTTCGACACTGGGCGATGGCCAGCTGTGCTACTCCATGGACCAAGTCCTGAATGGCCAGTATCGTAGCATACAGCCCCGACCGACGCCTCCCAAGGAGGGCGGTAGGAAGATGCTTCACCTCCTCTGAACGATTTCAGGATTCGAGGGGAAACGGGTTGAACAACCTAGAAATACGTTAGGTCGGTTGGGTGGGAAAAGTCTTGCTTAGGTTGGGAAATCGGAATACAAGAAGGGAAAAATAAAAATAAAGGAAAAGCATGGAATAGAATAGGCAGTAATGCGTCGTCGGTGACATTAAAATCCGCCATCCTCATAAGTAGGTAATCAATTAAAGTCAGTCACCAGATCCTTTCACACTCGCTTGAACTCCCCGCCTCGCTGCCATGTTCCACCCCCGACTCCCAGTCCTGTGTTCTCATCTCGCGAGGCATGTTGTAATGGCGGAAAAGCTATGATTGAACGCTTGTAGGTAAAGATGTTATGTTACCAAGGCCTGAAGAGTGTGGGTGCCATGGCGGTGGTGTCATGAATTCAGATCATGCAGGGGAACTAAAGCGGCATGACGCGGGTGACTTACCCCACGTTTTGGTTGGTGGCTTTGCAGGGGCCGGCAAGGGCTGGACAGAGTCGTGAGGCAATTGAAATCTGTTGAACCCCAGGTCACTTGAGCACCTGACCAACCTCGGCGTCTTGGCCTCTTTGGTGGCTGAGGACGGGAGACCTACAGGCGACCATGAGCTGATCTTTATTGTTTCAACCTGCCTCTCTTGATGAGTAACTCCATCACCATTCAATTGGCGAAATTGAGCCGTGTGCGGTGCTTTCGAGCTTGACTAGGCGCCAGAGTGTTGTGTCGTTCGGTTCTGGACAAGCTGCCTGCCCGTGATCCCAAAACCTACACCTGACAACAACTCGACTCCCCTAACATAAAAGACAAGCGATTTCTTGCCCTATTATCCTTCGCAATTTGCTTTGCGAGATCATTCTAGCGATGATGCTTCACGGAAAAGCCTAACGCAGTGTTCTCACAAATATAATCACGGTCTTTTTTAAATTAATTTTTTATTACTCCTCGAAATGCGATTCCTCAGTCTCACCTACCTGTTCCTCGCCACCTGCACCGACCTGCTGAGAGCTCGGGCGCTGGGGTATGACATCACCAAAGCACCGGAAGGGCACATCGAACAACAACCACCCGGACAAGAACAACACCAGCAGCAGCATCCCCTCCCCTATCACCACCACTACGACAAGAGCAAGACCCAAAAGGATGAGCCCTCCGACGGCGGCGACGGCGGCGACGGTGTCCCGGCGGCCTTCTTCTCCGACCTAGAGCGCCTCTCCCGCCTCGTCGACATATCCTACTGTGTCGGCAACACGGGCATCTCGAAGCCCTTCAGCTGCGTCTCCCGGTGCAGCGAGTTCCCCGACCTCGAGCTCGTGCAGACGTGGAACACTGGCGCCCTCCTGAGCGACAGCTGCGGGTACATCGCCGTCGACCATGGGGAGGGGTCCATCGTCGTGGCCTTCAGGGGCACGTACAGCATCACCAACACCGTGGTGGACCTGAGCACCATACCGCAGGAGTACGTGCCTTACCCGGAGCCGGGGGACGGCGACGGTGACGACGGTGACGAGGACAAGGACGGTGGGCAAGAGGGAGGAAAAGAAAAAGAGGAAGAAGAAGAACCCCGCCAGAGGTGCGCCAACTGCACCGTCCACATGGGCTTCCTCGCCAGCTGGCGGCAGGCCCGCAAGCTCGTGCTGCCCGCCCTCGAGGCTGCGCGCCTCCGCCACCCGGACTACGCCGTGCGGCTGGTGGGCCACAGCCTGGGCGGGGCGGTGGCGGCGCTCGCGGCGCTGGAGCTCCGGCTCGTCGGCGGGCTCGGGGAGGATGAGCTCGTCGTGACCACGTTCGGGGAGCCGCGCGTGGGCAACGCGGGCCTGGCGGGCTTCATCGATGAGGTCTTTGGTCTGGAGGAGGGGGAGGATCGGCGGGGGCGGCATACGACGACGACGATGCAGCAGCAGCAGCAGCAGCAGCAGCGGGATGGCGATCAGCCAGAAGCGTCGCTGAGGTACCGGCGCGTCACCCACGCCAACGACCCCGTCCCCTTGCTGCCGCTCTCGGAGTGGGGCTACCGCTCGCATGCGGGGGAGGTGTTCATCGGCAAGGTTGACCTGCCGCCATCGCCCGCGGACCTGCGGTTCTGCAGCGGGGATGCCGACCC
Source organism: Pseudohalonectria lignicola (assembly GCA_003049395.1). Taxonomy (NCBI): domain Eukaryota; kingdom Fungi; phylum Ascomycota; class Sordariomycetes; order Magnaporthales; family Ophioceraceae; genus Pseudohalonectria; species Pseudohalonectria lignicola. The sequence continues at coordinate 62,919 of PYSP01000210.1, forward strand.
GACCTGCAGCGCCGGCGGGGACTCGGGCTCGGGGCTGGGCGGGTGGGTACTGCGCGAAGGCGGCGGTGCGGCGGGGGTGGGGGACAAAGGGGGACGGGTAGGGGTGGGGTTAGGGATTGCGGATGGGGAGCTCAGGGTTGACGCGAAGGGCATACCCACGCGCCTGAAGCTGTGGCAGCTCTTCTTCGCGCATAGGGACTACTTCTGGAGGCTGGGCCTTTGTGTTCCGGGCGGTGACCCTGCCGATTGGGGGAGGGATAAGTACAGCTTTCCTCCATCATCTCGGTCGGATGAGCTGTGAGCGAACTTGGTTCACAAGATCCTTTTTCCTTTAAAGCACACGACAGGGTTTTTTTTGGTTTTTTTTTTGGTGTTAAAGGAGCCGTTTGGTTTTTGTCTCGGTGACCGACTGGGGAGTTTAAAAATGCGACTTTTGGGTCCTGATTCTATAATGTCTAAATAATTATCGGTAACATAGTGTCGACTGGATGGGAGGCTCGCCTTTCTGCTTTCCTTTTCGTGTACGAGATACGAAATCCTGAGAGACCGCGATGTGGTATTTTCTCTGACATGTGTGATGCTTTTGGTCTACTGCTTAGTGACTAGGTAACTACCTACTGCGTGATGGCTTGGGAAGGCCGGAATCGGATCAACAAATCAACCAACGTTATCCAACGAGTTATTAACCCAGACCGCACCGCCCCCCCAAAGGTCTGCATGTCGCTGCGGCCGCCTGGTGGGACGCTCACGCAGGGGGCGGGCACTCGGCTTGTTCGGCAGAAGGTGGACGCGGGCTTGGCCAGAGCTCAGAGGGATATGGGAGATGTGCGATTCTATGGGACGATCGGAGGGGAAGGGATCAAAAAGGCTTATCCCGTGTGACCGTCCCCTGTGGAACGCGACAGAATAAAGCAATGACAATGCCACGCGATCTCCGCTGAATGGTGGGGATGAGTCACGACCCCGGATCAGGCCAGAACGGTCGAAAGAACCCATCCGCAATCAGTGCAGACTACAGATGTCCCTCCCAAAAGTTCGTTCTCACCGCTTTTGGTTTAAGCCGGCAAATTACAGTACGGACTCTTCTTCGAACTGTTCACGGGGTCGCTATCTTTTCAGCGGCCCTTTAGGGCACATTAGGGACTAACATCCCCTGGGCTGTTTGTACGATTAGCGAGATTGAACGCTGGGACTTAGCGAGCCCGCCGAGTGCGATCTATCTTAGAACACTGTGAGGACACCGCCCGAAATGATTTGGCGGTGAGCAGGAACTTTTGGTAAGGACATCCGTACAGAGTAGTGTTACGTTGTATACAGAACCTAGGGAGCTGATAATAATGCTCCGGCTTTGTCTGTCTGCCGAGCAATCCGGGAGTAGGGGGGAGATGAAGCTCATACCAGATCGCGGGGGGCGTTAACTCGGGGATGTGAATTGTGATGTATCGCTGGAGAGTGGGCAGAGTTTTCCCGCGAGGTGAAGACTGACGAGGCGAGCAAGGCGAGCTGAGAACCAATCTTGAAAGCTCAGGACGACCGGTGGTGTTTGCCAGGGTGGACATCTCCACCAGATCCTCTTCATCTCATGACTCCGTACTCGGGCTGATTAAATCCTCGATGTGATGGTGATTGGCCGGTGACCAAATGTGTCTAGACTCGCTCCCCGGGGTCATCGAGTGAAAATTTAGATTGGGAAGCAAAACGCTCAGCGCTTATCAGCGATCCACGTCGACGACTATCTGGCAAGCAGACATTGGCGAACCACCGCCAAAAGATGCCACTGGACCGTTTCCGTTCCGGTAACCTTATTTCGTACGGGAGCTTTGGTCGCAGGGAGGGACAGCGGGCATCGCTGAGGAGGTACTTCTGCTTGATGATAGGCCTGAGGGGTTTCTAGCCTTGGTTTCAAGTGGCCGTTATTGTATGGATGTCCTGGTCTACCTATTAGGACTCTAGACTAGACTACCGGTCGCTTTGATCACAGGCTATTAGATAAACCAAGCCACAACCAGCCAACCAGTCACTGCCAGTCAACCCAGTACAACCTTGGAATGAGGTTAACTGGAGGGTTCATTAATAACACCCCCTGATGAGCCTGATGAGCCTGATGAGGGGTCCAGCTTGCTCATCTCCATCCCTCCTGTTAACAACCGGTCAGGCAGAACAGGCCATGCCAGCAGGCCAGCATGCCAACAAGCCGGCGGGTGAGTGGACAGCATGTCGCCATGAGATTGGCGTTGATCGATTGGCGTGGATCGATTGGCGAGCAGGAGAAGGAGCTTAGTTGCTTAGGGAGGTCGCATCAAAGCATGGGCTGGTGAGACAATGATCCGAAGCAGGAAAATCAGCTGCAGTGACCCATCACAGCCACGTTTTGTACGGATTTTGTACGGATTATGTTTCTAAAGGATGTACTGGTCTGCGGATAGTATCTTGTAGATCAAAGAGCAACTAAGCACTTGACCAAGATCTTGCTTGCGACCTCTGCAGCATCGGGGGCCACGGGGAGGCCGGAGGTTGTGGTCGAGAAACATGTAAGTGGCGCTTGACAAGTTGACAACAGTCACGTCCTGACGACATACGTACTTTCGTGAGCGCGCTGGTGCCAGTGAGGAGACCACATCAAACATACAATCAAAACACGGGCGCAGCTCAATGCAGCAGCACTCATAATACGCTCGATGGAGACACAATGTAAGCATTGCCCCAGTCAAACGAACATGGGATTAAGAGGCATAGAGAGCGGGAGAAGTGAGAGATCATCAAGTAGGCGTTTGTGTCTAACGCCAAACCACACATAACACCCTGTCGGGAAAAAGGGGGGGAATATTCATGATGAAATGACAGCCATATACTATTTTGAGGCTCCGGAGGGTTAAGATACCTACGTGCCCGAGTGATCATCACGATGCCCAAGGATGCGTTTGCGCATAACAAGGAAAGTTAGTCAAGGATGGAGGGGGGAGGGGGTTGATCAAGCGGCCAGCACTGCACGCTGGCTGTAGATAGCAGATACCACAGGCAGACAAATCACGAGCCTAAAGTGGGAACTGGTGTGAAGGTGAGGGGTACCCTACTGGATGGGCTTGCGCAGGACAACGATAGCAAGGTTTGGGTGGTGGTGGTGCTGCCTAAGGAAATGCCCGGCGGTCCCTCGAGCGGTCGAGCCTGCCTGCCACTGCGACTGCGACCGCGCAAGAGTGAGAAAAACACGGGAGACTGAGGACGGGCCCTCGGGTGGGGCCCATCACCCCAAGACAAGACAGCCCTGCTCGACCTCCATTCGGTCGCCTTCCGCCTTCCCTCAACAACATCATCCCTCTTTTTCCCCCCATTCCACCACAATTTTGTGCCTGCCTCTCCATAACTGCCCGTGACTCTGAACCAACAACATCCACCCTCCTCCTGAGATCCAAGCCTTCGATACCCTCTTTCTTCCCTCTTTTTCACTTCTATCGACGACGCTTCCCTTCACCGACCATCAGAATCAACAATGGCCAACGAGGTATGTTTAAACCCACCCGCTCCGTCCCCGTCGTATCATTGTCATCACGACAGCTCTCCCTCCGCCCGCCTGACGCCGTTTGCACCGGGTGCCGCTATCTCGGCTGCCCTCACTTTATCACCATCCACCAGCTGGCCTCTATCAACAAACACCACCATGGCGCTTTTGGTCCCCCCACCATATCTCTGCCTCTTGGGGAAATCAGAATACCATGGCTAACTTATTCTCCTTTTTTTCCTTTTCTTTCTCTAGCGCGAGAGGTTTGTTTTCCCTACCTCGCAACATGCTTTGCTTCCTGCGATCCCAAACGCGAGGCTGCAGCCCCATTCCCTGAGGCCGCAGATTCATGTTAACTGAGCACAACCTGACGGCGATGTGAACGCACCTTCGTATTTATAGCAAGACCTTCCTCGCCCGGCTCTGTGAGCAGGCTGAGCGCTACGATGAAATGGTCACGTACATGAAAGAGGTGGCCAAGCTCGGCGGGGAGCTTACCGTCGACGAGCGCAACCTCCTGTCGGTCGCATACAAGAACGTTGTCGGCACCCGCCGTGCCAGCTGGCGCATCATCTCCTCCATTGAGCAGAAGGAGGAGTCCAAGGGCTCTGACAAGCACGTGTCCACCATCCGTGACTACCGTCACAAGATCGAGTCGGAACTCGAGAAGGTCTGCCAGGACGTTCTCGATGTGCTCGACGAGTCCCTCATTCCCAATGCCGCCTCAGGCGAGTCCAAGGTGTTCTACCACAAGATGTACGTTCCCCCGCCCTCTTCCTTCTTTTTGTGAAATTTTGATTTTGATGTGATTTTTCATGATTGTACTTCTTCCCTGGCTCTTTTCCTGCTCCTTTCCACCATTTGTTGCTCTTGCGCCAAAGTTCCAATTTCCCCCCTTATTTCCCCCCTCCCCTCCCCTCTCCCTTGTGACGCACGGGTCAACTGCGAATCATAATCTGGTGTTCTGACGAATCACGCGCGCACACAAATACAGGAAGGGTGACTACCACCGCTACCTCGCTGAGTTCGCATCTGGCGAGAAGCGCAAGGTCGCTGCCACCGCCGCCCATGAGGCCTACAAGGTACGAAGAAGAAGAAACTCAGAGTATCAAATACAGCTGGAAACAAAATGAAGACCACACGAAGAGCCACTCATATATCTAACGTCTCACAACTTCCCCCCCTTACCAACAAAACAGAGCGCCACCGATGTCGCGCAGACTGAGCTGACCCCGACCCACCCCATCCGCCTGGGTCTGGCGCTCAACTTCTCGGTCTTCTACTACGAGATCCTGAACTCGCCCGACCGCGCTTGCCACTTGGCCAAGCAGGCATTCGACGACGCCATCGCCGAGCTCGACTCGCTTTCGGAGGAGTCATACCGCGATAGCACTCTTATTATGCAGCTGCTTCGCGACAACCTGACCCTCTGGACGTCAAACGAGACGGGCGAGGCTGAGGCCGCTGCGGCTGGCGCTGCTGACGCTCCTAAGGAGGAGAAGGCGGCTGCTGCTGCCTCAGAGGAGAAGGTGGAGGGCAAGGCGGATGCCCCCGCTGCCGCCCCGGCCCCCGAGTCTTAGATTCCCCTATCTGCCCTCATGGTCGAGAGATAGATGCGATCTACAGGCCTGGAGAACATAGTCTTCACGCAACAAGTCCTCCTTGTACCTTTGGAGCTCTTGGTTGAATCCTCACATTATCCCACCCTGTTTCCCTTCTTTTGCGGCCAATCTCGTGGGGGAAAGGACTTTGTGCTTTGGGGGATCTCTGTTGCTACTACCCAAGCAAAACGGTATCCCGAGCAATACTCAAAGGTTGGTGAGGATCCTCTTTGGCAGGCAACTTTTGTTCGATTGGGACGAGGGAAGAAGCAGGGAGAAGGAACGGACAGGCAAGGGAGTTGGTCTTTCTATTTCTTATTTTCTCTTTGCTTGTGCGCGCGCGGCGGTGGAAATTCGAAAATGCAAGGCAGATTCACTTACAGTCTTCTTTCCTGATACCTCCTTTTGTCC
>PYSP01000211.1:0-68428 GCA_003049395.1 Pseudohalonectria lignicola
CCCCCCAGCCAGCGGGATGAAGCGGAATGACTTGCATATGCAGCCTGGTGTTTCTGTGGGCGCTCACCCCTTATCTGTCACTTGATTTACGTATCGCAGATACCTACACACCGCACAGTAGGTCGCCCTTCGCTTCTTCTCAGGGGGCCTTGAGAATTCCTCCGTGTCATTACGTGTATTATGATTGTAAAACAACCTGCCGGGGAGAATAATAGAGAGAGGTGGAGAGAGAGAATGTTACCATCCTTCTTTCGTCGGATGAAACTTTGTTCTTTGGGAAGGTATTCTCGTCCCTCCCCTAGGGCGGCGGGGAAGGAGGGCCGTCCCATGCGTAATCCAGCCGGGTAAGGGGAATAGATCAAGTCCAGAGACAGCTATGAGACGATGCGTCCTCCCAAGAAGTGATAGCTAGAAAAAGTTCCCCGTTAAAACTACACCAAGATCGTCCTGCCTGTATTTACGGCCGTTAGTTCTCCCGTTAGCCATCCTTCCTTCCTTACAATTAGGATCGTTGCTCTACTAGTCAGGTCACTCAGGTGTTTGCGCTGGGAACAAGGGACGAACGGAAGAGTCAAAGCTCGATCATTGGCACGTTGAGTAATCAGCCGTGCGATGGAAGCTGATAGGAAACTTCGATTAAAAGGCCCGGTAGATAGGTACCTAGGCCCAGAATGAGCGAGAAGTACTACTACGGAGTAGGGGTCGTAGAGTGAGTGATAGGAAACGGGGCACACTCTCTGTACCACCGCTGATCACGACCAGCCCAAGACACATCCACACCATCCCGAAGTCTTACACTGGCTAGACTGGTTGTTGTCCATGGTGAAGAACATCGTGAGCTATCGGAAGGAGAGTTCCATCATTGGAACCGTACCCGTCTAACCATATTCTTTGATATGATATTCACCACTCTATTTTTGTGCCCCTCTAGAAAAGCAACCCTGTTGTCTCAGGATGACTCGGAATGATCATCTTATATAGCTCCACGGAGTTGGGCAAAGTTTGAGCCGTACCTACGTACCTATTAGTAGGGATAAGAGGGCACTTGAAAGAAGCACGGCAATTTGAACGGGGGATGTCGTGCGGCATGTCCATGTCGTTGGGCTACTTCGGTCCCTGGCCTTGCCGCCTTAGTCGAGGTTGACTAATAAGCGTAGGGATAACTACCTCCTACTTGCCATAGGTTCTGCTCCATTAGCCAGGCAATAGACCACAGGCAATAGACGATAGGCGATAGGCACAGGTGGCTCGTCCTGAAGGTTCGATTGCCCCTTGGGTGTCTTCGGGGTTGGGATATTCGACGGATGGATGTGACCTCATCCGATAGGGAAACTGACAGCTGGTGCTATAAGGGGTTCTTGGGATGATGGAATTCTGCTGGGTTCTTCGGACAACGCCCGATACCGCCCGTGGGCCGTGGCAATGATGGACATGGTAGGAGACTACCACCCAGCAATAAATCAAGCGAGAAAGCCAATTGCTCCCTTGCAGACGGGCCTCAGACTCAGTCAGGTCAGAGTCGCAGTTGAGACGAGATAGCGCACCGGCTGGCTTTCTTACGAAGGATTTTCAATGATGTTCTGCCTCAATAGTGTGTATAATCCATACTGGCGGCAAATTAGCCAACCGCCTAGCCCGCTCGCCCAAGTACTCTAGGTGCGGAGAAGCAAGTGTCCGTCCGTTCGTATACTGCTGGCAGATCGTCCAATGAAAGCTATAAAAAAAAGACAGATGGCATAGAGAGGGAAGACACACATGCCCAATGCAACGGGAAGGGGTCTTGAAAGAGTTCTATGCCGAAAATTGTTTTTATTTTTATTTTTTGAAACAATCTTCCGCATTTTCCGGGTGTAAAATGGTGTGGTCAATTCATATAACGAGATTAGTGTGCACCATAGCGGTGGCAAGCACCGGCAACGAGGAGGTATGGAGAGGTGGATGGAAGGGTCATCTGGCTAACACTTGGTTGGGCATATGCAGCGAGCCATGCACCGAAGAATTCTAGAAGGCACTTCTTTTCCCTGCCGGGAATTTGGGGTGGGTGATAAAGGATCGAGGTTGCATGGGACGGAATTCCCAACCACGCTGTTGCGATGATCAATACTAATAAGAACCACTGGATGGTGTGGTACTGTTGGGAGGTGATGGTAGTAAAGCCGGGAAACGCAGGAAAAAGGCAGAGAGGAGGCGCAAACGCGCAAAGGAAAAAAGCAAGGACGGACGAATTGCAGCGTAAGGAACCCCTGGACGGGAGGGGCCCGTCGCATTGGGGGGATTTTGGGGAGGTGCCCGCGGGCTCACGCGGCATGTGCGGGCGGGCGGCGGGGCTCAGTCTTGGAGGGGTGCAAGCGCTGATAAATTTGCAGAGGATGCACGCTCCTCTACTATGCCTACGGATAGGTATGTGCTGGCATATGAGGTGGTAGGGTTGTAGTGGCAGTGGATGGGTCATGATCGATGGTCCATGGATAACGGCCACCATCTGTTATTTGTGTGGTGATTTGGATGAGTTGTACTAGTAGGTATTTATGAGCCCAAATACACTCTCTCTCTCTGTGTGTGTGTGTGTGTGTGTGTGTGTGTGTAAAAGAGGAAAGGGGGAGCAAGACGTTTTCGTGTTTCCTGAAGCGATATTGCCAGAAATGTGTCGAGGTCAGGGCTGGGCTGTCGGGAGCAGCATCTGTGTGGGACAGAAAATTGTAACCACGCACACTATCAACCCTTTTAATGGCCCGTGAGGCGGGCGCACAGAGTCAGGCAGGCTGATGATATCCGGTCCTGCAGGAAGCATGAAGGTGTGGAGATGGGAAGCGATGACTCCAAATTGCTTGCAATTTTGCACCTTGGCAAACAGCAAGTGATGACTGGAGTCGGAGAAGGACGAAGTCGAGGGAGAGACGGAAGAGGTACACTACACCAAGAAGAAGCATCGAGTCAAAGAGTCGAGACCTGGCGACGGTGTACCTGGTACGAGTCCTTCGTACATACTCCGTAGGTAGGCTGTGTTGTGTGAGTACCTGGTAGGTAGGTGGGTAGGTAGGTAGACTCCAGACTCTCGTTCATGTATGTCTGACCCTGGAGGGAAAGGAGGCTGAGACAAGGAGGTTGAAGGACAAAATTTCCGTCTCACCTCGCACCACGACGTCTCTCCTCTGCACTGCAGGCTAACATTCGCAGCCTTCAAAAATGTAGGGTTTCACTCTGTGTAAGCGCAGTGACGTTCGGATATGATGAAGTGTCAGCCTATGACTTCAGACATGGGCGGCTGGCTGAGCTGGTTGAACTGGTTAAGAACCTTGGTTGAGCTGGCTGCGCTGGTTGACAAGGCCAGCTTGAGCTGGCTGGTTTGGCACCGAGCCTCAAGGTCGGTGAAGCCTGAAGGCCGAAGAGTGACGCTTGCTGAGCCGCTGGACTGTTGGATAAGTCATCACGTAGTATTCACAGGCAGACCGCCTTTTGGGGTTTATCAGGAGGTTCTCTAGAATACCTCGAGTCACTACCTCGTGCTCGCTCTGGATTTCTGTTCGGGTTGTCAGATGAGGTATCTGAGGTTTCGGTCCTATGCTCAGGTGGACCTATTTTGGCGCCGCTGCAGCTTCAAGGATGTCGATCGCTGAGCCAGGAGCTCCAACAAAGATCCAGGGGGATCCAGGACGTTTGTTGTTAGCACCCAGAGCACCGCAGTAAAACCCGGAAGTCATTATTACCCTGCATGGCTTCTCTCCTTCAAGTCTTCAACCCACCATGCTTCGCAGCCTGGTCTTCCAGAAACGAAGACTGAGAGCTGTAGAGACGCCACTAGAGAGCCGTACACCTCTCCGCTCCAGCCGTCAATTCCAACAAATGATAGATGAGTGAGTTCAACAAGAAACAAGGACTGGTCCAACTAGGTAGTCGACATCCTGGGACAGTTAGATTTCCGGATCCTAGCCGTCAAGAGTTCGGGCAACCAGATGAAAAAGGAACATTGAGGTCAAGTCCTGTGTTCAATTTGGGGTGTGCCAACTGCGCTAAAAATGCGACTCTGAGAGACGGGCACTAGTCTAATTACCAGTGACTTCGTGCCCGACAGAGGTGCTCCATTAAGCTTCAGGGGATTTGCATAAAGCTCCACCAAAAGCCGTCCCTTCTTACGCAACATCCTTGGAAGCCCTGGTCCTCCGTGCTGTCTGCGTACTGCGTAAATGCGGCGTCCTAGGTACCTACCTTGGTTACCTCCTACCCACCTAATAAGCTGTAGGTACTGACCTTAGCCTGACGTCTGGTCGTTGCCTGCCGGACTAGATACCTACTTGTAGTGAAGGTACCTATACCTCTCCAGCCTCTCGCCTCTGGAGGTATAATAGACATTGACCAACCTGACCGGCGGGGAAGCACCGGCTCCCAAGTGGCCTGAACTGCTCACTTATTTCCCTCCTCTTCCATAACCCTTTCTCTCCGGTCTTCCTCGTCTCTCTCCTCCACCTCCTTTCACCCTTTGCTCAACTTGTTGCTGCCTCATCTAAGAAGCTCGGCCATTCTCTAATCTAAGGACCTGCCTACAATACACGCAATTGCCCTGAATCCCGCTTGACCAGGTAGCGTGGACGCTTCTTTCATGGGATTTCCCCCGCAGTGCTCCTCACAGGAAGCCGAATACTATCCGTCCACCCACGCTTACATCCGCGGAACCAGTGCATACTCGTGGGAATCAGACTGCTCCAACCAAGTAAAGCGCCGCTGTCGCCGTTTACCCACATCAGGGATACCTCGTACCGCAAATCGCAGACGACATACCACGCATCACCCACGCTGGTCGCACCGAAGGCCTTCCAGCAAAACGTGCAGACCCCGGCCTCGCCCCGGGTGGCCTTGAATACGCCACCCCGTCCGACCATCTAACACCTCTGTCCACGGAACTCGACGCGCATAGCGTCAAGGCCCCCGCTAGTCAGGCCGAACCGGCAGATATCGCAGTCATGGCTTCCGAGGAGAAACCCTCGGTCCTGATTATCGGGGGGCTGGGATACATCGGCCGATTCCTGGCCCTCTATCTTCACAAGAACGGGCTGGCGTCAGAAGTTCGGGTCGTGGACAAGGTCCTCCCGCAGCTCGCGTGGCTTGCTCCGGAGTTCGATGCGGCGTGTGCCGGAAGCAAGTTCATGCAAGCTGATGCAAGCAGAGAGCGTAAACTATTTCTCCTCATTGCTCCCCTACCGCCTTGGCAAGACGTGAATGATCGAAGCTGACAGAGATCCCTCCGAATCTCTACATACAGAGGCGCTAGCACGTATATTCGACCGAGCAGACGGAAAATCCTGGGACTATGTCTTCAACTGCGGAGGGGAGACAAGATATTCCCAGGAGGACGAAGTCTACAAGCTACGGTCGCTAGCCTTGTCACTGGCGGTGGGCAAGGAGGCTGCCAAACGCAAAGTCAAGGCCATGATCGAGCTAAGCACCGGCATGGTATACAAATCGGACTCGTCGCCGAGCAAGGAGGGGGACAAGCAGAAGCCGTGGAGCAAGATTGCTGTGTTCAAGCTGCAGGCCGAGGAGCAGCTCGCAAAGATTGAGGGGTGAGTCCAGTACTTCACCACGTTCTCCAGCAACAACCATGTCGACTCGAAGATGATGAAGCTGACAAGAGACCCGGCTACGAAAACAGGCTGAACCTCATCATCGTCCGCCTCGCACACGTATACGGACCCTACGCTTCGCAGTGGGTCGCCACCGCGCTATGCATGGCGCGGGTCTACAAGGCGAAGCAGGAGGAGATGATGTGGCTCTGGAACAAGGATCTCCGCACGAACACGGTGCACATCCACGACGTCACCCGGGCGCTCTGGGCCATTGCCATCTGGTACGACTCCGGCAAGGCGAACTGGGACGAGAAGGCGATGGGGAAGGTGCCGGTCTTCAACATCGTGGACAAGGGCGTGACGACGCAGGGGGTCATGGCCGGCCTGATCGGCCAGATATTCGGCATTGAGACTGGGTTTCAGGGCCAGCTCATCAGCACGTTTGCCAGGATGAACTTGGACAGTGTTGTCGACGACGTGAACGACAACATGCTGGGGCCTTGGGCCGACCTGCTCGAGGCGGCGGGGATCGACAGGCCGGGGCCCCTGACTCCCTTCATGGAGAAGGAGCTGCTCAAGGACACGGACCTCAGCATGGACGGCAGCCGGCTCGAGTCGGTGGTCGGATTCACTTACGAAAAGCCCAAGATGACGAAGGAGCTGCTTGAGGACGTGATCCAGAGCTACGTGCAGATGAAGTGGTGGCCCGAGTGAGTCGCAATTGTGTCTGAGCCGGATAGGGCTTGGCCCTTGGGGGGCAGCCGACACCTGAGGATCAAGCATACATACACGGAGGGTGGGTATGTGTGCGCGGGGGGAGAGGATGGGTGGGGAGATCGTGCGGGCACGGGGCAATGCCACCACCAATGCCCACGCACGACGAACTCCCGGCTTGAAAGGTCGCTTCCTCAACCAGCCTCGAACGAGGCACACCACGCAACAACATGCGGGCAAAATAACACGGCAAGGAAGAAAAATGGGGACATCTTCCTCCTCCCTTCACCAAGGCTACCTTCCTCGTGTACGATGAATAGGCAAGATGAGATGGAACCCGGAGAAAAAGGGACTATGGACAGGGGCCTCAATATTCGACGTACCGATCACTGTCGAGACTCACATTTCTGTGGGATGATTAATGCTTTTGATTCTTCTTTTCTTATTCTTATTCTTTTTCTTAGCTTTCTTACCGTTTAGGGGGGAAAGGGCTCACAGCTTGGTTGAACCTACGTATAAGTGTGTCGGTGTGCAATGTATTACTAGGATATCCGTTTGATTTTGTGCTTCTTCCACTTCAGTTGCTGCTAGGCAATCTTTGAACCGTGTGCTTCGCTAGAAGGTAACTAGTACTAGAACCCCTACCTGCGCCTACAAATTATAAGATGTAATAATTGTCTATTAGGCCGCAAGGAGATACAGAGGAGGAGGATCCCAATGGCAGACAGGTTCAAGGCCAGCCCCCTTGAGGAGAAATCAATCTCATGGAAGTCGTGTCTTTTGTCACGGTCTGGCCCGAATTACGTCGACCTGCTCAGGTCCGGGTCGCGAGTGTTGGTCCAATATTGCCAAGTCCCAAGACGATTAGCTCACCGAAGGAGGAGAGGCAGTCGGAGAAGATAGTCAGTTTGGGAAAATCTGGCATATCCGGTAGCACACTGCCACCTGAACGTTGCACCAGAGGGAGGCGATGCCACAGGGCCTAGAGTCGGGTCTAACTGGATAGTTGGTCAACTCCGCCATTCAGACAGAGGGCAACTGGCTGGCTTCGTGGAGCTTACCATAGTATAACAGGTCGTGGGGTAGCAGAAGTGCAAACGCCGAGACAGGTTAGTACGTATCCGTTATATCTACTTACTTAACTTGGGTAGGCAGGTATGTACATACTTCCTTAGGGGCGCAGACATCGAGATTGGACAGGGAACCTCCCCGCATCGGCAGGCGTACCAAGGCCGCCGAGCTCGAGCTTCCCCTTTGTATGCGGAAACCAGCGGACCGGAGGGTTTTTAAGGTTGGCATTATCAAGCCCCAACGATCTCCCAGGAAGGCTACCCGTCATGCAAGTGAACGGGTAGAGGAGCTGATCAGTCGGTGCTGCTTTGCTGCAAGCAAGACGAGAACCTAGCCACAAAGCTACCTACCTCGGCTTCCTAGGTGGGTAGGTAGTTACTGGATTGAGCTGAGATGCAGGCGTAACAATCGATATGGTTGGAAGGGTGATATTGATCGACCGAGCCCGTCCACGCATGTCCCTGGGCCCCTGCACCGTCCGCAGGTCGTTGTTGTGCCTCGGCCGCATGCGCAACTTCGTCATCCCTTTTTCTTGTGATAGCTCCGACTTATGGGGTTCCCGTCCTGTCTGGGGGGGTTGCTGTGAGCCTGTGGGGGCTTCAAAGCTAGGCTTGCTTGAGCATAAAACCGCCGTGGCTCTCTCATAATTTTGCTCTCGAGTTTCCTCTTGAAATTCAAGATACCTTGTTCTACCAGCATATATAAGGTAACCATATGTCTCCCTCCTTTGAGATTATTCCAGGCTCGTTCCTCTTACAGATCGCATCGGGCTGGTTGAGCATTGACCCGATCTGGAAGCCTGCAAATAGCTTATTCGGAAATCCGACTCACACATTTAGTCACTCAGAAACTTGGCAACTCGTACCCATTTACTTTGATATCGAGACCCGAACGAACCATAGCCTCACCACAGTACCCATTGCGTATTACCATCAACATCTACTGCCCCTATCCCCTTCGCCTAGTCCCGAGACTTGAGACAAGACTTCATACTAAGCTACCCTGCTACAATTCAGGACTTTTACTTAAAGCGCGGGCAGAGCAGAAATAAAGCTTACTATCATGGCGGCCCCACCATCCAAGACGATGAAGGACCTTACGGGGAAGTGGGTGATGGTAAGTGCTCAAAACTCGAAAAAAAAAAAACATCGTGCAGACTAGGAATCCAGTAAAGGGGACACATTGTAGCTACCGCCTGTATCCCGGTGCGTGCTCGACAAGAGGACGGTGATCCCATGTCCCCTTCCCAAGCGGGTGGGTGACGTTGAGATGAGGATGAGGGCAGGGACTTTCGCACACTCATATTCCTCACCCTCCCACTTCCCGTCCCCCTTGACCCCTTACTAAGTCGAGTCCGAAACCAAACCCAATATAAAAAAACAGAATAAAACCCTCTCCGACAGCACAGACCCGGGCCTGGCCCTCCAGGGCATCGGCTGGCTCACGCGCAAGGCGATCGGCCTGTCGACGGTGACACTGCACGTCAAGCAGTACACGGGACCGCCGAACCCGCCCTCCGAGTCCAAAGAGGACGCGGTGCACGTGGACATCGCCCAGACGGCCACGGGCGGGGTCAAGGGCACGACGGAGAACCGGTGCGCCGACTCGGTGGAGCGCGAACACACGGACTGGCTGTTCGGGACCGTCCGGGCCAAGTCGTACTGGGCCGGGCCGGACGCGATCAAGGACGACTACCTGAGGGGCAACTGGGAGGAGGGGGAGGCGGAGAGGGCCGGCCCGGCCGGGGAGACGCACCTCGTCAGCTACGCCGAGAGCGTCGGGAACGGCTGGGTCGCCATCCAGGTCTGGGGGTTCCAGGTCATCAACGACGAGAGGAGGTACGCGAGGAACGTGACCATCGAGAAGAATGGGGAGAAGGTCGAGTTCAGGCTCGTGTATGACTGGGCCGGGCTGGAGGATGAGTGAGGCCCTATTGCTGCTGGGCACGGTGTATGGCTTTCGTTATGGGGCTTTGGGAGGGTCACGGTGACGGAATAGTAACATAGGTAGCTTATTTCAACGTCTCTTTCTGATCAATACAACAAACTCCGCGTCCCACTCAGGCTCTTCTTACACTGGCCCAGTCTGTGTGCAGTTGAGACTTACAAGAGCGGCACTTCATCGACCTCAGCCCCAACCCCACGAGAATCCTGCGACTGCATACATACTTAGGTACCTGACTATTTGCAAACCGGAGTCGACCCATGTTGAATGACTCTATGATCCCATCCTCCTAGTTAGAGACTGGACCGTCCCTTTGATATCGCCCTGCCATGCCCATTCTCCGTAACAGCCAGACGCCAGCCCGGTCAGAAACAATCAGAAAAAGGAGAATAAGAAAAAAGAAAGAAGGAAAACAATCCCCGCCCTCTCGCATCCCTCTTCACGTCCTCCCTAAGCAGGCCTCCTCTTGACAAACTCCTCCAGGTCCGCCCTCGTGGCGACGCCGAGAACGAACCTCCTCTTCTCGTCCGTCACGACGGCGAACTCCTGCTTCTGGCCACCGTTCCTCGCGCCCTCGAAGAAGGCCTCGAGCTCCTCCAGCGGCGTGTCCAGGGTGATGACCGTGTACCTGTTCCCCTTCCTCCGGAACCCCGTCATGGCGGTGCGGATCTCGTCCTCTGGCCCGGCCCCACCGGACTCGACGAGCTGCTGCAGGCGCGGGATGGAGATGTAGCCCAGGAGGGAGCGCGTCTCCGAGTCGACGATGGTGAGGTGCGTGTAGTCGCGCTCGAAGGCCGACTGGAGGGCCAGGCCGATCGGGTCCGAGGGCGTGAGGGATAGGGCCGCCGGTGGGTCGAGGTCCGACACTACGGCCTGGTAAATTGGGGGGGTTGTGGGCCATGTTCCACCGATAGGAGGAGGGTGCGCGCCGGGTTGTCAGTCCACAGGGGAGGTTCTGTTCTTCAGATTGGAGGCTGTTCATGATAAGAGTGCATGGCGACTTGGAATGGCAACTCCCTGTAAGTGTCCCTGGTGAGAGACAAGCCAGGAAAGCGTCTAGGGGCAGGGGTGGTGATTGGACTGAGGGGCAAATTTTTTTCCTTCATTTTCCCTCCTGCTTCATCCTCGGCGGGCAAACTTACACCTCTATAGCGGGAGGCCCATTTAGAGACGAACGGTTGCTCGACAGAGCTGCTCGGTTGTGCCATTACATCCGCCATTTGGTATCGTAAGTGCAGGCTGATTGACTGTTGGTAGTTAAGCTCGCGATGTCTGGTTAGTCGATGGAGGTATCAAGAGGTTCGAACGGTCCTGGTCATTAGGGCCACAAATCTGGCGATATTGAGTGGGGCAGGCACAAGTCACCAAGCTCCAAGCTCCAAGCTCCAAGCTCCAAGCTAGGCCCAGGGCAAGCCCATCGTTTCAAGAGTCTGCTTGAATTGCGGGGTGGAACAATTGAGGTGCACGAAAAGCCATGTTAGATTTTTTTTTTTGAAGGCAGCAGCAATGAAGCAGGCCAATGGGCATACTAACGCTGTGTACTTTGAATGCGAGATGAGCTTACTATTTACGACTAGGTACCCAGTTACGGCAGAGATATCTGCATCTCAAAGCTCCATGCCCCACGGCTGAGTTTGGAGCTGAGGTCCCTGGGTTGCGGAGGGGTTGTCGCAATCGGAAAGGTTAGGAAGCTCGGGTCTACCTACCGCAGTACTGCTTGATGCCTCTGATGTCATGACTCAAAGACACCGGATATAATCCGTGCCTGCCCGGTTACCAGCTCAATTCCTCCCTAGGTATAGATCTGCATCCTTGACATGGACTTACGGCGCGGGTAATCTCCGATTGCGTTATCTCTTGTTCCCTCCACTCACCCATCGTCCAACGGAAGAGACCGCCTTTGACCTTATCCTACACAAATTGGCACCTCAAGGTTTCAATCTCGCCCGCCTGGCCCCGAACGGAACGCCTGTTCAATGACTGGCTGACACCCTGTCGTCCGTGAACTGTAGGTAGGCCAGTCCGAGTCTCACACCCGCGATGGCCCAATGCGGGCTTGGCGCTGTCTCGACGTCGTCAGAGCCCGCATGCTCCCAAAATTCCAACTACCTCCCGTTACAAGGTCACTGACACGATTGTTTTTCAAATAGAGAAACTACACAGAAACAAGACCCGTAGACGTAGCGTAGCTATCTTCTTGGCCTGGTTGAAAGAGCCTGCACTCGTTTCCCCCATCCCCCATCATGTCGTACCTTTACCCAAGGCAAGACACGCTCCACCGGAGCTTCGGGAGCAGCCCCTTCAGCCTCCGCCGCCAGGACCCGGCGCCCGCAGCGGCGACGACATCGAAGCGGACCCCGTACCAGGCCCGCCCGGAGCTGTACGGCGCCTGGTCCGTCGTCGACGACGCCAAGGACAAGGCGAAGAAGCTGAGCGCGGAGGCGACGAGGGAGTTCGAGAAGGCCACGGGCGGCAAGGGCCCGGGGAGCTCCGGCAAGATCGCTCTCTATTCGGGCCAGTACTACGCCGCCTGCGCACTTGGCGGGCTGCTAGCATGTGTAAGCTCCCTTCCGTGATTTGGCCCCAATGGTCACATGCCATTTTTTCACTTGCAATTATATTTTTGCTCTCAAGTGATATACCGTATGTCTACCGGCTTGCTCAACATCAACTGCCCCCGGATGTGAAATTAAACAGGGCCTCACCCACACGGCCGTCACCCCGCTCGACCTGGTGAAGTGTCGGCGCCAGGTAGACGCCAAGCTGTACAAGAGCAACTTCCAGGGGTGGAGCCTCATCTACCGCGCCGAGGGCCTCCGGGGCATCTTCACGGGCTGGTCCCCGACCTTCTTCGGCTACTCGGCCCAGGGCGCGTTCAAGTACGGCTGGTACGAGGTGTTCAAGAAGAAGTACGCCGACGTGGTGGGCCCCGAGGCCGCCACCAAGTACAAGACGGTGCTCTACCTGGCCGCCTCGGCCTCGGCCGAGGTGCTGGCCGACATCGCGCTCTGCCCTTTCGAGGCGGTCAAGGTGCGCATGCAGACGACCATCCCGGCCCAGTACAAGGGCACCTTCGACGGCATCGGCCAGATCGTGTCCAAGGAGGGCTGGGGAGGGCTGTACAAGGGCATCAACCCGCTCTGGGGCAGGCAGATCCCCTACACCATGATGAAGTTCGCCTCGTTCGAGACCATCGTCGAGATGATCTACGACCGGCTTCCCGGCCAGAAGGACGACTACAGCAAGGCGGCGCAGACGGGCGTCTCCTTCACGGGCGGCTACCTCGCCGGCATCCTGTGCGCCATCGTGTCCCACCCGGCCGACGTCATGGTCAGCAAGCTCAATGTGTACCGCGAGCCCGGCGAGGCGTTTGGCGCCGTCGTCTCGAGGGTATACAAGGACATCGGCTTCCGCGGTCTGTGGAACGGACTGCCCGTGAGGATTGTCATGATCGGGACCTTGACTGGGCTGCAGTGGATGATCTACGTGAGTCTTTGCTGCCTCCTTTCTTGTCTTTTTTTAAACCTCTACTCCCTTCTCCCCCGGGTTGTGGTTATCGTATAGAGTCGACTTGACCTAAGAGTGTTTTTGCGGCTGACACGTTTTCGCCCACAGGACTACTTCAAGATCTTCATGGGCTTCCCGACCACCGGCGGAACGGGTGGCCCGGCGAAGCAGATCCAGAAGCAGTAGAGGGTCCGTTGCTGGCGGGTTGAGTGATCAAAAGAAGACGGGTCTCTTGTAGGTTTGGTATCATATCAAGGAAGTTCAGGAAGCTGTTACGAGGTGTTCACCGGCTCTTTGAAGTAAAGGAGAAACTATTCTCTTTGAAGGTAGTCCAGCCTGAGCTAAATACTTTAGTTTATCTTACAAAGCACCACTGAATCGTGATATAGAATGGTACTCGCTTGATAAGCATGTCTCAGGGTTGGCCCGATCTCTTTGTTCGCGGGGAAACTCCCTGGGCTCATAAGTGCGGGGGACGAGAAGAGTCCGAGGCGTATTTCAATCCAAAGATTATAATTAAACTCGGGAACACCGAGATATCTTTACCTGTCGTCAGTATCGGGGCATGCGGAGGTAGGAGTCAAGATGATTCCTTAGCTCCGCTGCTCCAAAACGTCAACACGTCTTGACGGAAAAGCAACATGGTATGTCAAGGAAGGTTGGTAGTGGACGTGGTCTTGTGACCGGTTGGTTGCATGCATTAAGTTGGCGGATAGATGCTGGAAACCCAGTTTGTGCTACCTTGAGTCGAGTGAGTGATCCGCACACCGTTTGTGTTGTTGGCTTCGAATGAATGACTTTATCCTTCGCAAGACATCGATCGATACTAGCAGGTGGCAACCCACAGTGTACTGCACTACAAGTATGGAGATACGCCCCAGAACCGGGTTAATGCTCCCGATAACTGCTGAATCGCGCCCCGGTCGTGCGTCGGTAGGGTTGGACGGTGAAGATGGCCTCACTAAGAAGAGTCTGGCTATTCCCTCGCTATCTCTCCCTCTCTGTATTGAATTTTTGCAGGCATGATTTGGGCTTATGTGTTCCACATCTCAACCTTTCGGGCGGAGAAAATGGGTTGTCGGGCCATCCTACGTCATATCGTCTTAAACGTGCCGACTGGCAGGCGGGCAGTTGATGGAAGGGTGAGCTGCGGTACTCCATACTAAACCAGCGTACAGAGGGCCGACGGAACACGCAAAGGCGGTGCCCATCGTGCCCGTCTTCCAGAATAACTCTCTTGCATGCACCCACATCCCTGAGGTGTCAACGGGCTTGCATACAGTACGCCTGCTAAGACGAGAGATGCGGTTGCGGGGAAACGTTGTGGCACCGCCATCCAATGATCGCGATGTCGCGAACCTGGCCGGTCTTTTCTCGGCGTATAGGTGGTGCTTTCTTCTCACTGCAAGTCTGCAAGCCGGTGGGGCTGGTTTGGATGGGACAGTTTGCCAGATCGGAAATGCTGCGTCTTCTCTATTGGTCGGTTGGCTGAAGGTCTGGCTATGTCTGTTTGGGTCCTTCCGGCCGTAGGGCGACGGCAGACATCGGAATGTGGCCAACGAGAATGATTTCGAGGCCAACAGTTCCGCAGGGATCGAGGGCTGCCTCGGAGGGTCTCGAGTGTGATACGGGCCTTGTTTCGGCCTTGATCTTTGTCGCCTTGCCTTTCAGAAAGAAGGGGCCCAAGCCCTGAGAAAAGCACGGCATCTGTTGGGTAGGATAAATTGAGTGGCAGAATTGTGCAGCGGACGATCCCAAGGATTCCCTCCCGCCTGTTCCCGGCTCCTTGGGGACGCTTGGGATGATAATATCGATTGGTTCTCCCCCACATCGAGTGCGAGGGTCTTAAGACGACGTTTTAAGACAAGCGCCCGGAAGCGGGGTCCTTTAGCGCCTCTAGATGAGACTCCGTGGTCAGCGATGACGAGATATCGTCGAGAGGAGGATCAATAGTGAGGTCTTTTGAGGGGAAGAAGGGGGAGAAGGAGGGTATGTCTATCCCAATCATTATCGATGCTCCTCGAATTTGACTACTGCTTGGTGACGGACAGGGCTGACACGAAAAGCGAGACTCGTCGCTAAACGGAGCCTATCCAAATTCGCGTCGGATGATAATCAAGCAAGCGGAGATTCATTGACCGGTTCCGCCAGCCGTTGCACCAACACCTAACTAACGTCACCATATCACTGTCGCTTGCCAAAATCACCTGTCAAGTTCGGAATTGCCTACCGCAGTAGTCAACGGTTGGTGTCCAGAATGCACGGTCTTTGCAGACCCCCTCTACATCTCCCTACTATAAATCCAGCCAGATGCGAATAAGTCATGGGAACCGTCCTTGAAAACCATATTGGGCACAGATTCAACTTCTCCAACTCCAACGTGGATGGAGACTTATTTCAACTCTTAGTCCGTCAAAAATATGCCGCAGTGCTGAACTTACATCCCACTGCCCGGCTAGTAGTTTCTGAGCGTTGACGTTGATATCAACGGACTTCGAAAACGAAGCCTGTCTCAAAGACCTCACACAGGAAACTTGACATAGGTGGCTCTTGCCAGAGGGAGTGGCGAGTGACAGCATCCATTGCCACCAACAGTAGGTACCTACCTTAGGCAACGCTTTCTTAATTTATAAGGGCCGTTTGGCCCAGGCGGACCGGACGTACCTACTGCGTACGGGCTGCCAACCAGAATTGGAATAGGGCCATACCGCCTGGTAGGTCCGTCGGTGTCGAACTATTCTCTTGACGGTCATTTCATTCGCCAGCTATACTCTACTAAACTCCAGGTGGAATCCTTCTATGCACCCTACCGCAGCCTCCTGCAGAACATGATGTAGTATTCCCACCACATGCAACGTGCGCCGCCAGATGTCAAGCTTCCAGCGCCTCCTCCAGCTTCTAAGCGACCAGCCCGTTTTGGGATCCCGCTCGCACTGACCGGCTGGGAGAGTCTCATAACTCCTTATAAAGTTTCCATAAGAACGCAAGGCGGGATCAAATTGGATCGGCCAGACTCCGTAACTGCGCGTGCTGCATTCCAAAGTTGTATTGGTAATAGATTCGTTCTCACCCCGCCTAAAGTTGAACCCCCAAATTCCCAAGTCCCCAAAGATCCCACAGGACCGGTCCTTCCAGGAAACAGGCACTCCATGACAGGGTTGGCAGGGTTGCTAGGGGTCTTGTGCATCCACTACCTACCCTAGCAGTCAGGCACTGACATGGTACAGTAGCACATCACCCCCCGACGCTACTGGGCGGATCCCACACGACGCTGTTCTGCCCCGACTGAACCAGGCTCATATTGCTACTGGAGTATTCCCTCACCCTCGCCATCGCCTTTGGATAATTGGAAGGCCTCAGCATTTCGCCTCTAACTGTCAACATCTTGCTGCCGAAAAACAATATTCTACTTGCATCTCGTCCTAGTCTTCACTCGCCATCCTGAGACCGCAATTGCAACAAAAGTGCCGTCGCCCTCCCGACCGCCCTGTCCCTCGGCCACCTTTATTCCGGTCTTGGCGCGAGTTGAAGCCACTTGCTCTGCTGTTGTTCCCCCGGAGCACGCCGAACGCTCCTAGGAAGCTTTGCGCGTTTTGCGCCTCCTTCTGGGGCACCCTCAGAGGGATCGCGCGCCCGATTTTTAAGCTGTCTCCGTTCCGGGGGGCATTCACCTCGCACGCCGCATATCATCAGCACCTCGAGGCTCGCTAGCATCAAGCACTGCGGAGGTGGATCGGGCTCGAGTCTCTGGTGTTCCGCCTCGGACGCACACTCCCGAGACAACAGACTGACAACACTCACCTACTGCGTCCCTGTTTATTTGCTTCCCGGAACCGATCATGGCTGGGTTCTTCAACAAGCTCAAGGCTGCCGGCACAGTCAGTGGGCACTTCTCTTGATCTGCTTTCGGTCTTCTTGTTCATGAGTCTGCCTTTCCGATCTCGACCACCTGCTTACCACTCTTGTCCTCCATCTCCAGGGAACCTCAGGTCCGACAAACAATGGCTCGGCCAGCAAGAAGAAGGAGGAGCCAGCTCCCGAACTAACACCCCTTGAGAAGATGCTACAAAATGCCGGCCCGATACGAGAAGACGGAAGTGACAAGTTCTTTGGCCTGGAAAATGTAAGTGCTGTGCCGCCATGTTCCTGTCCCGGGCCGCTTCTGTGTCTCGGTAGTAGGCGAAGCCTCCCTTGCTAATTCATGTCAAATACGTAGTTTGGAAACACATGGTAAGGATGAGGCCGTTTGGGACTGATAGATATTCCTTCCTCCTCATTCGCTCTACTTGGAGCTTTTTGTGGGATGCCCACCACTAACCTCCTACCCCTATCTGCCTAGTTATTGCAACTCGATCGTGCAAGCGTTGTACTACTCGGAATCATTCAGGGGAAACGTGGTCAAATATCCACCATTCTCACCTTCAGACACACCGAATGGAAAGCCCGCGAAGGTCAACGTGCAGATCAGGCCGCCGATGAATGGCAACGCCGAATCGCCAGCACAAGGAGGCAAGAAGGGGCTGACGGCCTCCCAGGCGATGAAGCAACGGCAAGCACTCAACGGCGGGTTGGGCGGGGCGGGCCAAACAGCAGTCCGACCGGAGGACAGGCCCGACTCTCCGGAATACAAGAAGAAGCAGGCCATGCTCAAGGGCCCTGTCCTGGAACTGGCGCAGGAGAACTCGGCCGCGTACGGCATGGAAGAATCAACCTTCACTGGACTGAAGGACCTTTTTATGGCGCTCATCGAGAGCCAGTCGAGAACGGGGGTCTTGAGCCCGCAGCGGTTTCTGGAGATCTTCAAGCGCGACAACGAGATGTTCCGCAACTCGATGCACCAGGACGCCCACGAGTTCTACGGCTTGGTGCTAAACGACGTAATATCAAATGTCGAGGCCACAGCTAAGCGGATCCAAGAACGGGAGGACTCGCCGACGAAGGACGACCTAGCCCGGTCGGTGGAGAACGCCCTGGCCGCCTCGACCGCCGTAATAAAAAGTCAAACTCAGATGCAGGCTGGGTCCAGGTCGCCGGGCACTGGGTGGGTACACGACATATTCGAGGGCCTGCTGACGTCGGAGACCAAGTGCCTAACGTGCGAGACGGCATCGCAGCGTGATGAGACATTCCTGGACCTGTCGATCGACCTGGAGGAGCACTCGTCAGTCACGTCATGCCTGCAGAAGTTCTCGGCCGAGGAGATGCTGTGCGAGCGGAACAAGTTCCATTGCGACCACTGCGGTGGGCTCCAGGAGGCGGAGAAGCGCATGAAGATCAAGAGGTTGCCAAAAGTCCTAGCGCTGCACCTCAAGCGCTTCAAGTACACGGAGGACTATAGCCGGCTGCAGAAGCTGTTCCACCGGGTCGTGTACCCCTACCACCTGAGGATGTTCAACACCACGGACGAGGCCAACGACCCAGACAAGCTGTACGAGCTGTACGCTGTCGTGGTCCACATAGGCGGGAACGCCTACCACGGCCACTACGTGTCGGTCATCAAGACGCCCGACCGGGGCTGGCTGCTCTTCGACGACGAGATGGTCGAGCCTGTGGACAAGCACTTCGTCAGGAACTTCTTCGGCGACAAGCCCGGAATGGCCTGCGCCTATGTCCTCTTCTACCAGGAGACCACCTTCGAGAAGGTCGCGGCCGAGCAGGAGGCTGAGGGCCTGGAGGAGATCATGCTGGCGGCGCAGTCGGCGGACCTCGCATCTGAGCAGGCGAACGGTGTGAACGGCAGCATGAACGGCGCAACCTCTCCGTTGTCGACTAAGCAGCCCATGCAGGTCACGACGCCCGTCTCGCCGGTCGAGGACCACGATGCTCTCGCCGCCCTTGCCGCCCTCGACCACGCCTTGACTGCACCCGGTCGCGTCGGGGGTTCAACAGCAGTCCAGCCGCCGGCACCCGCCGCTGCTCCGTCGCACAATCACCCGCTGCTAGCCGCCCCACCCCCTGGGACGCTTGCCGTGGTTGCCCCGTTGAGCTCGAAGGAGATGGCCAAGCAGGAGAAGGAGGAGAAGGAGCGGGAGAAGAAGGAGCAGAAGGCGCAGGAGAAGGCGCGGAAGGCGGCCGAGAAGGAACAAGCGAAGCTGGATGAGAAGCTGCGCAAGGAGAAGGAGACGAGGCTGAGGGATGCCCGGAGGGCGGAGATCGATGATATGAAGAAGGCGCTCGAAGCCAGCAAGAGGACGGCGGCAGAGGAGGAGGATGTCAAAAAGAAGGAGACGGCAGTGGGGCCGGCGGCGAAGGAGGGCGGCGCGGTCGGAATCAGTGCGGGCGGCTCTAGCCCTATCATGCCCGGGTTTTTGAACCGCTCCAAGACGGTCGGCGCCAAGACCATGTCACGCAAGAGCTTCGCCTTCCTGAACAAGGACAAGGAGAAGGAGAAGGACAACCACCACAAGGACAAGGGCGACAAGGGCGAGGGCTCAGAGCACGCAGCTTCGAATGGCACGGCCTCGTCACCGCACCCGGAGGGCCATGGGAAGCTCAAGGAGAGGTTCAGCTTCGGCCTTGGCAGGAAGAAGAGCAACAATATCCTCTCCTAAGTGCTCGAGCAGACTCAGAGTCTTCATTCGCCTAATCCTTACCACCGTCCCTTTTCTGAGCCACACAGCTCCTTTTTGACCGACGATCCAAGGAGCACGTCGAATAGGTTCGGTAATTTTTGCATATACTTGCATTTGCTTGAAATGGCCAGGAGCGTCGGCTGTTTTCCTCATTTCATTTCCAACATTGCATGGCAAGGATTGGATGTTGCTGAAACCCGGCAAACAGCATATTTTGTTATCAATATCTTTCTGCCTCTAATTCTTACATATATGTACCATGCAAAATCGGAAGCCATCTATCTCATCGGGGAAATCGGCAAGACGACACAGGATATAGTTGGATATCAGTCACTACATGAAAGAGGGGGAGAACAGGGAGAGGGACGAGAGACAGCTTTGCACTCTTGGTAATCATGTGGATACGATGATACCCATCTGGCGAGCATTTTTATTCCCTTTTTTTTCCAGCGGCGTCGAGTTCGAGACCGGGCAGACACATAGCATATCCTGTCGTTTACAGATTTTCTTTGCTCTCATTGCGGACGCAAACCCGTTCTGGCTCATGACCGTACTGTACTATATTCATCTGGCTCGATCAGACATATTGCTTCTCTTCGCTTGCCTTGCCATGTCTTGCCATGCTATGTGATAGAAGCGCGATCGCATCATCAACGACACCCCCTTGAGATATGTTGAAGCTTTGCCATTGATCCTAGAGGAATCCTCTATGTTGAACCGTGCGCCGTCGACACCATGCCGTTGTTCGTTTTGTTCCCCCTGGAAAACGCCTGGACTGAAACTTAAAGAGTCATGATGGATGAGGGAATATGATATACAGGCCCCTAGGGAGGCTACGCCCCCACGATAAAAGAGAGAAACAGAGACGAAGAAAATAGACAAAGGAAGAATTAACCGGGAAAGCAACAAGCTTCAGTGAGTTGATAGAGTCATGTTATTCACTTCCGCCACTCAACACCAGCTCGGCGACAACCACTATCCCAGGACGATCTCGTAGAGTATTATCAGAGTGTTGAGGACGATTAGGGGTACTGGACCAGGGCAGGACACCGACCATGTCAGTGATAGCTTCTTTTTTAGAGCATCGCCCTCGAAGGTAAGGGAGAAAGCGCAAGCGGAGGAGCGACGAGTCGAGAGAAAGAAAGAAAAAACGCACTTCTCATCAGCGTCCTGACGCTTGCGATCAGGTTTATGATGCGCGCCTTGACGCTCGCGTCTGGGCTCTGACCAAACGCCGGGTCGTACGAGGACGGGGAGAGGTTGACTATGATCGGGGGTTGTCCGAATCCAAGGTTTTGTCAGTTTTCTTTTCTGCATTGCTCCCCCTCCCGAGGACAAACGGTGTAGAAAATCCGCGACTCCCCGGCTTTCCCCTTACCCAGGGGACGGTCCTAGATAACGCGGGCGCGGACCAAGGGGGAAGATCCCAAGCGACCGAGGGCAGGGGGTCCATGCAGGAGAGGCGGGAGGGGATGAGGGGTAGAGAACGTACTCCGAGCGAGGAAGCGGTCTTCCGAGAGGATGGCTATGGCGTTGATGAGCAGGACGGAGACTGTATCCCGTGGGGCGAGGGCACGCGCGCCTGTGTCAGCTTCGTTCTTGTATTTTGCAAGTCTGCGAAGTGTCTATTCTCTTTTTCTTCTTCTTCTTATTCTTTGCCACGGGGGGCACAAGAAAAGGTCGTTTGCTGTCGTCACTGGTCACTGACCGTAAAGGAAACTCCCGATAAAAATCATGGTGAATGTTGGGGCGACTTCGGTCGCAAAAGAAAAGAAAAGACCGCTGGCAGATTAACAACGTGTGGAAAGCTGTTCTGTCGCGCGCACGAGGAGTCGGGACGGACGGGAGGGCGGGCAAGCGGTGTGTCCCCTTTGGCTTTAGAAAGGGGCTGTAGTGTAGACGATCCGATGTGGAAAGCCAGGTGTACAGAAACAAGGACAGACACGTATCAACGAAGCTTCTTCTGGTAGTCTGTCCAATTGGTGTTGAGGCTCTGAGGCAAGCTTGCGCCTCGGGATACTGACAGGCATCCAAGGGTGGAGACAGCAAAGAATTGTGGAGAATCATTTGGCCGAGCCGTCCTCAGTCTCATCTGTCTGCGGAACTCTCACAAGTGGTACATTCCTGTAGCTGGGCTGCAGTGGATGACAGCACCCTAACCACTAAGACGATACCCTGTGGTTATCCATATAGCCTACAAGCCTACTGAACGAAGTCTTGACACTGGAGGAACAAGCCATTGAAAAGTAGATGGAGAGCCTCAACTATCGTCAAGAAACCGCTTACCTTCCCCTTGCTGTCGGTCTGCACCTCGGAGCAGTTGATTTGCGAAAGCAGAATAGGACTGCCCCGTGGCTTATTTCCATTGTTCAGGTTTCATTTTGACCAGGTGGTTTCTTAGCCTGCTCGGGGCTTATCTGGGTGGAAGTAAAGATGCGACTGCTAGGTAGGTCTTATTGCTGTTGTGTTTTGACTTGACCGACTCGTCCGTGAGAGTGATGCATAAGGGTTCATCACATGTGAGAGGGAGAAGTGAAGCGGGAGAAGTGAAGAAGGGAGAAGAGGGAAGAGACAAGATACGCTAACAAAGCCAACCGCGCAGACGCATCCCTCAACCTCTTGATACCGTCCCTCATCATCCTCCACCTCCTGCTGACGCCATACACAAAGGTCGAGGAGTCGTTCAACATCCAGGCGGCGCACGACGTGCTCGTGTACGGCACCCCGACGACCGACGTCAACAGGAAGCTGAGCGGCAGCTATGACCACTTCTCCTTCCCTGGCGCCGTGCCCCGGACCTTCGTGGGCGCCGTCGTGCTCGCAGGCGTCAGCCAGCCGCTCGTCGCCCTGCTCGGCTTCCGGCACGCCCAGCTGATCATCAGGCTGGTCCTGGGCATGGCCAACGCCGCCGCCATCCTCGTCTTCAGGAGGCAGCTCGAAGGGGCGTTCGGCAAGGCCACTGCGAGGTGGTACGTCGTGCTGCAGGCGTGTCAATTTCACGTACTGTTTTATGCGTCGAGGACGCTCCCCAACATGTTTGCTTTTGGGTTAAGTGAGTTGTTCTTTTTCTTTGTCTGTTTCTGTGCCTGCTTATGTTTCTGGTTCTCCCTCGTTTCTTGTCGTCTTTTTTTCTCTCTCGTTTCTGTTATATTCTTGTTCCCCCATTGCCTCATTCAACTGAGTCTGGCATGGCATCTCACCCCTCCCAGATTCCCTCAAGGAAAGGCTGACATCAATCCATGTAACTAGCAACGCTGGCCTTCGCCTTCCTTCTCCCAAGCACCAATCCCAAGTCCGCTCGGCCCCGCCAGCGCCTCGCCATATCCCTCCTCGTCTTCGCCACAGTGATCTTCCGCTCTGAGCTAGCCATCCTCCTGGTCGCCAACGGGCTGTACCTCGTGGTCGCCCTCTCGGCGCCCCTGGCCAGGATAATACCCCCGTTCGCCATATCCACGGCCGTCTCCCTCCTCATCTCCGTGCCCCTGGACTCGTACTTCTGGCAGAAGCCCCTCTGGCCGGAGCTCTGGGGCTTCTACTACAACGCCGTGCTGGGGTCCTCCTCGGACTGGGGCACCTCCCCCTGGCACTACTACTTCACCTCGGCCCTCCCGCGGCTCATGCTCAACCCCCTGTCCGCGGTGCTGATGGCCGTCGCGCTCTGGCAGCCGGGCACGCGCCGGGCCGCAAGCCAGCTCGTCTGGCCGAGCCTGTTGTTCGTAGCCGTCTACTCGCTCCAGCCGCACAAGGAGGCCCGCTTCGTCTTCTACGTTGTCCCGCCCCTGACGGCCGCGGCGGCGCTCGGGGCCAACTTCGTCTTCTCCCGCCGGCGGGGCAAGTCGCCCGTCTACAGCACGGCCAACGCGGCGCTCGTGCTCTCCGTCCCCGTCTGCCTCAGCGTGGCCACGGGGATGCTCCTCCTCTCCTCGCTCAACTACCCCGGCGGCGAGGCCCTCGCGTACCTGCGTGAGTATGTCGCCCTCGACGACGCCACGACGGCCACAGCAGGTGGTGGCGGCGGCGGCGTTGCACCCGCCCGCCCGCCACCGTCCTCGTCCTCGTCATCGTCGTCCGCGGTGGTGGTCCCCGTCCACGCCGACGTCCTCGCCTGCATGACGGGCGTGACGCTCTTCGGCACCGCCGCGGCCAGCACCATGACCGGCGCGCTGCCGTCGCACCACGCGCCCAGCCAGGCCGGTGGCGACGGCGGCGACAGTAAGCTCGTCGGCTCGAGGGCGGTCACCCCCGGAGGCGGCGCCGTCTCGCTCGCGCTGGACAAGACGGAGGACCGCGTCTCGCTCTGGGATCCGCAGTTCTGGACCATGTTCGACTACGTCATCGTCGAGGACCAGAGCAAGGTCCGCGGCGGGCGGTGGGATGTCGTCGGGGTGGTGGAAGGGTTCCAGGGGCTGGAGGTGTTGAAGCCGGGCATGGAAGGTGGTGAGAATTCTGGGGATGGTGAAGATATTCCCGTCGTCGGGAGAGGGAAGATGGTGAGGGAGATCAAGAAGCGGGTTAGGCGGCTCACGGGAGGGTGGTGGGTCGGTCCCCGAATGGTTCCCCGGTTGCGTGTCCTGAAGAGGGTCAAGGGCGGCTCCCGCGGGGGCGCCGGGAAGGCTGGGAAGGGAGTCGCGTCATGAGACGGACAGTGGTGTCCCTCTCTCTCTCTCTCTCTGACGTTAGCTGCAGTGGGTGAACATGCTGCATCCTTGTTGCCATCCCATGCCGACAATGCGGATCACGGAAAGCGTCTCGGGTTATCCCACGTGTCTAACACCTGATCATATGCGTCCCCTTTCTCTTCAATCGGTATGTCGTTGCGATGAAGTTGGTATGGTATATGTCAAGCCCCGGTTCCTGAGGCAGCATAGCATGTGGTTCTCCAGACACTCCAGACATCTCGTTGAGCATCCGGTCACGATGAGTAGCAGGAAGGAAGCGTATATGGGCAATCGTGTTCCATGACAGCGCACACTGTTTCGTCTCTCTAGATTGAGGCCAACTACTCCTTATCACCATCTCTACACCACGCCCTACTCTGGGTCCAGGCCGGGAGGCAGCTAACTTTTCATCCAGTCAGTCATCGACAGGTGGAGGCCGCTCCCTTTGTCTCCCTTAAGTGCACAGTGATGCATGTCTCCTAAAATAATACCTAAGTTATTGGCGGAAACCCCAATCTGGCTGGAAATAGCAAGATCTTCGGGGAGTCATGCCAACAATTCTCCCCGACAGAAAGTCAAAATTAGAAAGTGTCTCTTACCCTCTGATCGCTGGTGGTCCTCGGGTTCGACATCACACCAGTCCGGCCCCGGGCCACCCAACGATTTCAGCGGATTAGACCATTCGTGTTCGGATAGGGGAAGGGGAAGCGAAAGCTGTTTTTTTGCTGTTCTTAGAGATAGGTACAGGTGACAGAAATTGGAGTGGCACATCCCAGTTGAGAACCTCCCCAGTCTGCACCGAGAGAATCAGCAATTGGGGAAGCCGGTATTCTTGTATGTCCTCTTCGAGCATCTCTGTCCCTTGTTCAACGACAATGAGCGTTCCTGGAGAACAGATACAGGCCAAACTAATTCATAGAAAGGAGACCAACCTACCTACGGAGTACGTAGGTAGGTGGCTACCGCGACAGACGGTCAGCCCAAATAAAGAAGATCGTCAACCACGGCAGCCCATGGATTGGGACCGCCAAAAGTCTTATTAGACCGTGATTTCCTTTCATAGCAGATCCCCCAATCGCCGATACTAGACCGGGATGCAAACGTGGCAGTGTGTACACTAAAGAGGACCGAGTGAGTAGCCTCACCAGACTTGAACACAGCCCAGAGGCTAGAGTGGTGCTAAAGGGGGAACGGCTGAAGACACTAAAGAAGCCCGGCATGGGCGTAGGCAGCAAGTAGTAAAAAGGGTGACGAGCATGGCACTCGGGAGCCCGGCCTTTCCGACCGTTTCTGCGAGGCGGCGTTGAAAGGATGTAAATGGCCTGATCTTGACTTGCGCTAGAACTCGTGGTATTTTCCTGAGATTCACCAGGGAGGCGCCACGCATCACAAACCCCAAATCTCCCGACTTCTTCACCATGGTGAAACGGCGGGAAACCGTGTCCATGAGAGACGGACCAGAAGCGCCTAGAAAAGCCGACGAAAGGACCACCTCGCGCCAGAGCCGTTTTCCTCACCGCCACCAACGGGGAGGAGGTTTCGGCGTGTGGGAACGAGTACCTAATAGTCGACCAATCCCATCTTTGCCCCTCTTGTACTCCGCTGCATTGGCGCGGGACGTTCGCGCGGGTGGCTTTCGTGGTGCTAAGAGATGGTGGACGGAACGCTGGATCTTGCTGCACTTTTTCCTGCAACTACGGAGTAACTGCAGGGCATCGGGTCATAACTGCACGTATTACATATGCACGATGTCCTCTTGAGTCTTGACAGCCCACCCAGGGTGGTTGGAAGTTGTTTGTCCCTGTTCCTGCATGCCATGAAGGGTCCAAGCTAATCGCCCCTGCCGTGCTTGACCTTGCTAGCCCAGTGTACAGCCTGCCGCATGCAGCAAGGCGACACACCCGTGAGATATCACGAGGAGGAGATCTGCCATTGTCTCTTTTGTGCCTCCACTGCATGCAACCTGTATCCATTTCCTAGCAGGAGAGCGGAGGTCGGCGACTGGAGAAACGGTTGCTGGGCTGCGATTCCGGATAGAGAGGCCACAGAGTAGTAGGGACCATACTTGTATGAATTCTTGTAACCCCCAGCTTGGGGTTGTCTGTAGCACCTCCCAACCCCATACCTCGAGGCTTTCCATAATAGATATCCCCCCGCAAAATGTCGACATCGAAAAGGCCTGTCATGGCTGTGTGGCTTGCTCCGGGAGGCCCTCCGCTAAACCGTGATATGATGATCCATCTGGTCTTTGCACCCAAAGCTTGAAGCAGATCTCAATTTCTCTACATGGATAGCTCAGAACCGAAGCTTGATTCCGTACGTAGTACATAGTACAGACCTACTTGTTACTGTAGTGTCCCCTGCTCAGTCGAACCAAATCTCCCTAAGTACAACTACGGAGTACGCAGTAAGTGATTCCAAGGTTTGTTGTCTAAGAACAGACCGCCAGAGCCTGGTTCGTCATTGGCCAGCATCCAATTCCGATTTCTTGGCTGGACCTGCATGTCGCGAGGGAGATCCTCCAAGAGCGGTCCAAGTGCTGAATCTGACCGTAATTCACCCTTGACCCTGCAGGTTTATTCTCAACTCTCCACCTGTCCTTCGCAACTTGAGATACTGTTGTTGTGGTGATCTGGTTGTCCCGCGTTGTACGCAGCGCAGCACGTAATGACTGCTCCGTAGTTGGACGTCCGGGTAGGCGGCTCCGGAGGCATGATATCTTGTGGGTGAGCCGTGAGCCTGGACACTCCCTCCTCGAATATCTTCAGTCCCAGATAACTCCAAGGACTTTCCAAGGAGATCAAGGAGGCCAACACAGCGAACCGCATGGCTATGTTTTCAGAACCCACATGTTTGGCCTCATAAGAGTCTCGAAAAAAACTCAGCCCAATAAGTGAATGCAGGGACGAGTAAAGGGATGCTGTCCGCACCGTGACAAGACCCCGCATGAAGAACAGCGACAATTGACCACAATCGCCCTCATGTGGATCGGGGTTCTGATGAGCAACTGCTCGATACTGTTGAGCAGCCCATCCCGGTACCTGTCTGTCTCTCTGTCCTGTGGAACAACGGTCCTGACCGGTGACCAGCAGATGAAGGAGGCACGCCGTAGGCCAGAGGCCGGACGTCACTACCTTACGTAGTAGACCAGTGCTGATGATGGCTACATACTCTCTACTACGTCGTAGTAAGTAGTCATTCGGACAAGGCAGCCCCTCCATCAAGACGTCAAGTTGCCCCTCCTTCGATGGCTGCTGATGGATGAAACTCTGTGACGGCTATCCCTCAATTTACCGCATCCCTCTGTCCCATGTTGACAACGTGGGCGGTGAGGGCGCCTGTCTCAGACTCGCAGGTCTCAGGTCTCGGGTCTCAGTGAGAGGAGCAAAGAGCGCAAGCGAGGAACTGAAAGGCAGGTCACGGACGTCACCTGCTGGAGCCCTGCTCGAGAAACACTTGCTCTCTGTTGCAATGCAACGGTGACGAGGGTAAAAGAGAAAAGAAAGGGCAGGTCTTGCAGTCTGGGTGGGGGACTTGGGGGGACTGAGGTTCGCTCGGGGAATAGCAAGGGCGAGATTTACACTAGTGCACGCGCTCCGATCCGTGCGCACAGCACTACTCAGGGATGTACACCGGATTCCAATTTGTTTCACACGACGCTGGCAGAGAGGTGTCGGAATTAAGATATGGTCTGCGGTTTGCGGTCTGCGGGAAACAAGCAAAGGAAGCGGCGGAAGAAGGAAGAGAAAAAAAGGAAGAGCATGATTGACGCGTTCTATCCGCGAAAAGGGTTAAGCATGAATCAATGATGTTGATCTGCCGAGGATGAATGAAGTTGGACCATCGCTGATAAGATTGGAATCCCAATGCCTTTAAGGTCGGAACTGGAAGCCTGGGTCGAACCGGAAACAGGGCGAGAGAGGAAGACTCTCGAGACGGAGCCTCGAGCTGAATTGAAAGGCTGGCAGGCAGATTCCAGTCTTGTCGGTCCCAATGGAAAGGGCTGCGAAAAGGAGGTGCCATTTTTATTTTTTTGGCTACGGGAAATGCTGCCCTTGTCCTCCTGGTGATGGAGGGAGAGTGGGCCTGAATGGAAGGGATCTGTCGCAGGGTGCGCCAACCGCACAGGCCTACTCTTCGGCCTCGATGTCACCTTGACCCTTGCTGTGTACCCACCTAGGTTGACCCTTGCTCGGATGGCGCCCCGTCAGAAAGCCCTGGCCAGCCCACTGCCCAAGCGACCAGTTTGGCGGGTGGTACCTGCCTCTTTTTTCTAAGTTGGCAATTTCCCCTTTCCCACGCTTGTTTACTACTGCGGGCGGCGTACGTAGGTAGGCACAGAGCAGGTTTCTCCTGCTGGCAAGTCTGACGACTTGGTACGCAGTACATCGAATTTCCGCCCAAAGACCGGCCTTTCTCAAGGGCTTCTGGCCCTTGGTGCAGGTCGAAGGCGAAGAAGGAAAGAAAAATCCCAAAACAAACAAACAGGGGGGAAAGTAGGAAGAAAAGAAGCTATGTACGCAGTAGGGTTATTGAGCACAACAGCTTTGGCCTTCCCATGGACAGGTTTTCCAGCGAGCTCCATCAAGATGGACCCTCCTCACTGGCCCGTGAGCACCGAGACCCCATCCAAGCCCAGGACAAGGGTTGAAGGTGTCAAGGTCTTGTGTTAGGTTCCCTCTGTGGGCGTTGAAAGATGACGGTACTCAACAATGGTTAAACAGCGGGCAAGAAAAGCCGGTCTTTCTTGGGGGTGCAAATTTCCCATCTCGTCTCCTTTCAGTCCAGCAGGCCAATGGCTGGGCCGCTTCCATGATACTGACATTTTATATCACTCTGGCAGCTGCCGCAACCTTAAACCTCTCTTCTCCCTATTCTTACCTTATATTACGCGTTGTGTACTTGCTATGTACCTCCCGTGTTGTGGTGGCATCATCGAAGATAGATAACCAGCTCTCATCCATCACATCCTTGCCCTCTGCTCTTAGGGATCCTCCTCCTCCTCCCAAACGCTCTCTCCTAAAGTTCTATTGTTCCCCTGAGACTCCTCGTGTCTCTTCTTCAGTCCTTTGAATCTTTCTCACCATTCTTTGGTTGTGTTTGGCTCGTTTCGAAATCTCATGCTCCGTTTTCTCTCAACCGGAGCATTGTCGACCTTTATTTTCTCTTCTTGCCTCTTTCGATCGCCCACCGAGTTCCGAGCCGTGTTTCGCCCCATCATCCGGGTACAGCCTGTCCTCGTTACCAGTTTATCGGTGTCTTGCCCTCTCGAATCTGAATCACAGAGTCGCCTCTTGCCGTGATCAGGCTAATATCCTAATACCAAGCGTCACTCCCTGACCCAAAACTACGACTTCTACTGGCCTGATTGCCTGTACGGACACCATCCTCAGAGTCCTGTCAGCCTTGTCGATCATCACTTAAGAGTACACACTGCCCTTAATACTACCTACTTTCCGGTAGCAGCCGCTCCCGAGCCTGGAACAAGAGATGAGAATTGATGGGGCACATTGCACGGTCTGGCCATAAATCGTCCCAATATTCGACACCTCACCCTCACTTCAGAGTTCAGACACGCCAAATCAAACCTCTCAAACACAAACATAAACACTGCTGCGCCCCATCAATCGGGTTTGGCTTGAGAAGAAACTCACTCGGACTCTGTTTTTCACTTGAACACTTTCGAAGTCGTTGTTTACGTCTGTGGTGCTGGTCTCGTTGAGACTCATTGGCTGTTGCACAGTTCGACCACAGCAGAATCAGTCTTGCTGCAGCCTCTTGCGGCTTACACAGCTCGCTTATACGCCCCCGCCAACCGCATTCTTGCTGCGGACTACGACATACTACGTCCTACAACTTGGACAAACTTTCCACGACATCCGCTAATAGGTCATCAACATTGAACATGACCGGATTAATACCTCTTCGGCTGCAGCCTGCAGCCTCGGGAAACCGGACCAGTGTTGTCTTTAGCAATCCGCCCAGTTTCCCTGGAGGCCACTCAACAGGCCATTCAGCAGGCTACCTATCACGCCCCTCTCATGCCCGCCACTCCAGTACAGGCTCAGCATCGCTCTCGCTCATGAATTTTCCTTCGAGTGCGCCCAAGTCAAGGGCATTGAAACACGTTTCACAACCTATCCTACCGTCCCTGCCCGTGTTGCCATACACCGCTGCGGAATGGAAGAGGACAATTGCCGAGATTAAGAGGCAACATGTGGCCAAGAGGTTCAGGGCGTGTTCGGCTCGGTGCATCGAGATCCTCGAGCACATCAAGGACGCGGTAAGTTTAGGACAAACTGCATACAATTGCTCCCGCTTGTGATGCGGCAGCAGCAGCAGCAGTCCTTTGCCCCGGAGTTCTCACCAAAATATGCTAACTGCCGCGGTACTTCCTCGCAGTCCACTATTGAGCCGGCGCACCTGATATATCTGCATTTCTACGCAGCCAACTCGTTAGAAATGTGCGCCCGGCCATTTTCGTCCACGACGCCTGCCAGGACGCATCTCCTCAGCCAGGCTCGAAAGCACTACGACCAGGCGGCCGCCCTGATTCAGAAGGCGGAGCAGTCGGTCGCGACAAAGACACGGTCGTGCTCGCCGAACTCGTCGTCGTCCTACGGCAGCCTGCATTCACCGTCGGGCTCAGTCAGCTCTGGCACTTGGTCGACCCCGACCACGGCCTCCTCGCCAACCAACTCAGTCTGTTCGTTTGACGATCTGATGAGCATGTCGTCTAGACTTGCTCCTGTGACGCCCCAGCAGGAGGCTCCCCGCAAGGCGAAGAAGACAGTCTCATTTTCTCTCCCTAAGGAGGAGGTCTTCAAGTTCCCAGAGCCGTATATCCGACCCGACTCTCCGACGCTGGGGTTCGATGACGCCTACTTCACCGCGCCCATCACCCGGCAAGAGCTGCCGGCTGTCCCAAAGCAGCCCGAAACTCTAATCACTCCGTCGTCTTTCGATCAGGACCACGACCACGACCACGACCATATGGAGTACAATGCGAGTGAAGTCGTCGACGAAGGGTCACCTCAGCGTATCGCTCACTCGGTGCACCGGTACTGCGAGACGTTGATGTCGCTCAAGTCGCAGCTAGCCTCACACAGCTCGAACCTCGACGCCCTAATGGAGACGCCCACCTCGCTGTCCATCAACAAGGGTGAGCGACGTCTGGTGATTAACAACAAGGCCGGCCCTGTCAGCGAGGAGCTGCGCGCCCTCGATCGTAAGGCCCGCATCGAGCGCCTCCGCCAGAACGGGTGGCAGAGGAAGAGGTTTGACGCGTCCCGGTACGAGGACCTCTGCAACAATGTCATGGCGGAGCTCTCCTGAGTTCTGAATCATGTCAAACTTCTTTTCACATCTTTAGTGTCGTGATTGTGCAAGACAGTGCCTCATATTTTTCTTCTTCCCCCTCCTTGTTTACTATTATCCCCCAAACTATTGCGATATTCACTCGCCACACCAAACTGGGAGGATTTGTCACCCCTTTCGAGGATGCCATTAAGTTATTGATGATAATTATGCGATAAAGATTAACTTTGGACATATTTTTCTTCTTTTGTCTTATCTTTGCAAAGGACGTTCTGGGACACTTAATGGGACGGAGGGAGGACCACATTTGGAGTTTGAATGCGTGTGGCTTTTTTTTCTTCACAGTTATACCATACCTTACACAAAGGCACTCGCACAACCTGCCTACCTTACCTGACCTTACTTCCCT
The DNA here is from genome assembly GCA_003049395.1 of Pseudohalonectria lignicola. Lineage (NCBI taxonomy): Eukaryota > Fungi > Ascomycota > Sordariomycetes > Magnaporthales > Ophioceraceae > Pseudohalonectria > Pseudohalonectria lignicola. Next base: position 31,754 of record PYSP01000211.1, read on the forward strand.
AACCTATTCATCACTCGCACGCTCTTGACGGCATCACCCTGTATTCTTTCTGTACCAGCTTCTGTTGTATTCCCAAAAGCCCTCCGAAAAAGTTTCTCTGCGTGATCGACATGCCCGTCTTTCACAAGACTCGCAACTGTACTTTACTTGGATGGCTAGTCTTCTACGCCCATGCACCCGACCGGCGCGTGAACACGCAACTTTTCTCATTTTTTCCTTCGCATTACCCCCTCTACTTTCTGGGGAACAATCTCATGTACCATCTAAATCTATACCCTGGGTCCTTACTCTGGGAGAACAAGAGAGAGTATTGGAAATTTGAGATACCAAAGAAGAGCAGACCAGGGAAACCTCAACATCAATCTTGCAAATACACTCTCAATGCGGAGTCTCAAATCTTGACAAGGTCCCATCCCACCTTGCCCACCAGTAGACGTTTATTACGTAGCCGCCGAAGAGGAAAGAAGCCTTCCCGTGTCCCGCTGTCGTCAAATTTCGGGATCCGTTCCAAGAAAATACTTCCAAGGGCTTGCCGTCCGCTCTTCCAGCCTACACTGCACTAGCTAACCGCCCTGCCTTCCTATACCACCTCCAATCTCACGTTGCGACCCTCCTCGCACTTCCACACTTGGAAAGAACGCGACCCTACATCGCGATGCCACGCAAACCACGGTGGCACAGGAGGCCCATCCATGACGCCCCCATCAGCGATCGCCATTTTACATCTGTAATGCTCCCTCCCATTTGTGAACCCATGACGATGGAGGGAGGCTTCGATGATTGTGTCGGGCCAGCGGTTTGGCGGGCTGTTGCGCATAATGTTTCAATCTCCCGGTATAGAGCAGATACCCACTTTCACCACAGACTCCCGTCGCGGGGTGCGTGGCTCGACTCGATCACCTTAGGTGACAAGGTTCTCCGGCATTTTCGAGGAGAAATAATACCGGTACGTATTACATTACCCTCCCACCCGATCCTACGATATTATATGAGCATCGATATTCGTTTCCCTCCTTTATCATGCAGATCAAGAAGCCGCATGGTGTTCTGGTGTGGTGCACACTTTGCCCACTATCTGATTCATATCCCCCTTCTTAGCCCCTGCCACTTAAGATGTTCAACCGGGAAGCTGGCAACCATGGACGGTACGGGATCGCCGCCAATATCGATATCATATTCGACACGATTTCGTCTCACTCACGCGATCCTCCGACGCACGTCGTGCAGGCGCCGACGTGGCGGGTATTCAAGATTCCTCTTTCAATATATTTCATGCGCTCTAGTGGTGGCACCACCCATGGGTTTGAGTGGTATCCAGTAACACAGTTTTTCATGTCTGTCTTTTCGCTGACGGGTTGATATATATTGGCTCAATAGAATCAACAAGATATGAAAGGTGGAAAGATGCTGCCTATAATGATAAAAATGGGTGGGTATGGCCTTGAGCCATGTGAACCTCGGGCGATAACCGAGGCACTCCTAACTCGGGGAGGGAGGGCGCGCAACAACTAACAGAATAACCATTATCCCGATTGCGGCCCTTACAGAGAAAGGCTTTGTGTCCCTTAGCTAGCCGCGAAGACCTATTTGTTACCAAAGTTTTGGGTCCTTCAAATCATCATGTGTAGGTAGGTATGTGTAGGTGACCCTCTCTGGCCCTGGAGTGGAGTGGCTGGGTCTTCTCCAGTGCCGGTTTGATTTTGGTCATGCAATCAGCCCTTTTCAGGCCGCCTCGCCCTCACAGCCCGCTGGATTCGAGCCATCCGCGCTCGCTCTCAACAACAAGCCTGCCTACAGGAGTAGGTAAGGCACCTAGGCAGGCAGGTAGGTAAGTATGTAGGTAGGTAGGTATCTGCCGCATTCTTTGCTTTCTTTCATATCCTGCGCGGGAAAACGGCTGAAGAACTTGGAGGTGAAAGTCCCGAATATCAACGCAAAAAAGAACAAACCTACAGGTGAGTCCCCCGAGAACGGCAAAAAAAAAAAAAAAAGAAAAGGAAAATTGTTGCCTTTCACAGCGGACAGTAACGCGCACCCAGCAGCCCAAATCAAAGGAGGAGTAAGGAGGCACAAAGAGAAGAAGATGTGAAAAGAGAACGACGAGAGGGAAAGCATCAAGGCGGGAGAGACCACACAAAAGAACCTCCCCAACCCTCTTCATAAGAGCTTCACGACTCAGTGAAGCTCTTCCTCCGGGCCTCCTTCTCGACCTGCTCGGCCACCTTGAGCGTCTGCTCCTGCTGCTTCATCTCCCTGACCTTGGCGAGGACGACCTCGCGGAAGATGGCCCCCTTGATGGCCTTGGAGAGCGTGCGCTTCTCGCCGGCGGCGGGGGGGTCAGCAGCAGCAGCAGTGGCGGGAGGCGCCACGGGGGCGGCGGCCACGGGGGCGGGCGACTTGGACCTGGCGGCGCGGGACTGGTCGGCCGCGGCGAGCGAGTCCTTGGGCACGTCCGTGTTATCCGGGTCGTCCTCCTGGAGCTGCAGCGCCGTGATGCGGTTCGCCAGCTTCACCATCTCGATGCCCCGGCGGAGACGGGCCTTAGCCATGAAGGCCTTGATCTCGGGAAGCAGGTTGTGGTCGGTGGCATTCTCGCCGCTGAGCCACGGGTGCTTCAGGGCTTGCTGTATTTTTGGGTAACAGGCAGTTGTGTCTTCGGTCAGTCTCTCACACTTTGTCCCCGAATAAGAAGTTTAGGGGGGCGGGGCTTAAGGGCTATGCACTGGCTGATGCTTACCGAGCTGGTCCAGCGGTCGTCCGGGGTCGGCTGCAGGAGGTGCATGATAAAATCCTTTGCGTCATCGCTCACGTCCCTCCAGTAGCGCTCGTGGAAGACCACGTGCGCGTTGGAGCACTCGTCGATCAGGTCCTGCAGCGACTCGGACCGGAAGGGCGAGTAGCCGCACAGCAGGGTGTACGTGATGACGCCCATGGACCACATGTCGACAGGCTTGCCGTGCCCGCGCTTGAGCATCACCTCGGGCGCCGCGTAGCCGAAGGAGCCCGCCATCGTCGTCAGCACCTCGTCCCGGCTGTCAAGCATCTTGGCAATACCAAAGTCGGCCAGGACCAGGTCTGAGTCTAGCGCTTTGCTCAGGTACAGCAGGTTCTCGGGCTTGAGGTCTGCGGGGAGAAATTGGGAGGGAACCTAGTTAGCGGCCCTAGTATCTTCGAACGCTCACACCCTTGAATGGGGGTGGGTAAGGGGAGGGGGGGTCTGGAAGGTTTGATCTCTCCTTACCTCGGTGGACAACGTTTTTGCTGTGAAGGTAGTCGACGGCGCCGAGCACCTGCTTGATCGTCTGAGAGGCATCCTTCTCGGTGAACTTGCCCTGCTCGCAGATGCGGTCGAAAAGCTCGCCTCCGGTCGCGAGCTCGGTCACGATGTAGTACTTGTCCTGTGGAGAAGGGCAGGTGAAGGGTTAAACGACTGTATTGTTGCCGGCTCGCATTTTTGATTGAGCGCGGAGGAGGCAAACTGACTCTCGACTCAAACCAATCGACGAAGCGCACGATATGAGGGTGCTTTAGGCGCTGCAGCATGTCCAGCTCGTCGTCGACCATTTTCTCATTGCCTTTGACGTTCTTCTTCAGGATGATCTTGATGGCCACCTTGCCAGTCGGGCCGTCGGCCTCCCTGACGATGCCATAGGTGCCAGCGCCGAGGGTCCTGCCAAAGCGGTACTTGGACCTGGATTGATGACCAGTGTTAGACCGCGATGTTTGCATTGTCGGCCAGACATGGACATCCATGTGGGGAGGGAAAAAATGGGGATATATCTGGGGAGGGAAGAGCTACTTCTTGTCGTAACTGTCAGGTTGCCCGTGGAGGCGATTCAACATGCCGGAGACTGTTGGAACGAGAGAATTAAAAAAAAGGGCATTGTTAGCAATGCAATAGCCGGGCATGATTGGGGGAAGACATGGGAGGCGCTTCAAACCGTGCGCCATCTGCTGATTGCAGGTTTTGCGCGCGGCGCATCCTGGCAAGGGCGGCCTCGAATGGAGGGGCAACGTACAGCTCATGTTGGCGAGGACGGAGGGGTTGCGAGATTAGGTAGATGTCCGCTAGATAAGCTATGCGGCGCTGATCCCGTCGGAAGGCGATGATGATGCTGGAGGTTCGGGAAGGTAAGTCGCGAGGAGGCAACAATCGGATCAATGAAAGGTTTGTCGTTGACTTTAGAGGGAGTTAGCTGAGGAGGAAAGGAAAGGGGGAAGCAGGTGTGTTGGAGGCTTTGAGGAGGAAGCGGCTGAGGACTCGCACTTCAGTTGGGCGGGGCCGTCAGAGGAAGGCTGGCGACTCGGAGCCTAACTAACAACAAATGTTGCGCTGGGTGATGGCAGGGGTCGGGGAATCCGAGGCAGCTTCACCAAACGCTGAAGTGGATTTTGAAGATGAGAAAATAGTCGAATCGCTGCGCTTGCACCAGTGTCAGCCGATCGATTGATCGCAACCGGACACCCAGCTCGTTGATATACTTTTGGTAGGGCTGGTGGCCGTTTTGGGAGGGAGCAGATAGGTGTACCTTACCTACTAGGCAGGTTGGTATATAAAAGAAGCCTTGGGCTCTCCTGGGCTGTAGCCGCTGTTGTGGTCTCCCGGATGGCTGCTCAGCCTGCGCAAAAGAGGGGCAAGCTTTCCCAGTTGGTACTAACGTTAGCTACCTTATCACACCAGACAAAGCATACAACTTCCATCATGCTGCCAGTCATTTGTGATTCACCAGTCACATTAGGCTTCTCTGATTGAGGCTCCTTTTCGCACAGCCTTCCTGTGGCGGAATAGCGGCAATATGCGAGGTTTCCAGAGTCCCAAAATTGCCCCTCTTCCTCTCTTTTCTGTCTCTATGGTGGGGTAGCGGCGGGAAGGACACTCCACAGATGTTTGCCCATATCATTTTGGTGTGGGACCGAAGAGCAGGAGTGCCGCAGTAAGAGGTGATGATGCCGTCCGCTCGGACTTGGAGGGGGCTGACATAACACCGGCAAACTCTCCTGAGCTCTGGCTTGCTGCCTACCCAAGTGGTGACATTCATCTCCTGATGGCAAACACATGCTGGGATGGCTGAGACTAACAAGACATCCGCTCCCTGGATGGATAGGTGCGCTCTTCAGCCCTTGCGAATTCACATTTCAACACGTGGGCATTTCAGCAACCATCAACTCTTCTCTTTGGATGGGCCATGCTTGCGCCGGTAATGTACATGGACAGTTTGGCGTGTAGAGAGCCGCTTCATGCTGCACCCCGTCTATGATTGACTGACTACCTTCGCATCCTGTTTTAGGAAACGATCTGAGAGCCGACCAATTGCTTGCTAGTGTCTAACTGTAATCTGCAATCAAACGCATCAAAGGCAAGCCCGATACAAAGTCGGACAGGTGCGGTTTTTAATTATTTCCTGGGGACTGGAGCTGAGCGTGAAGCACTGTAGTGGCGGTCCACGGTCCAGGCTGCATCAGGCCAATGGAGATTCAGCAACAACTGAACCCCAAACGGGCCAAACCAGCCTGTTGCTGCTAGCCAAGCCCTTGCTTCTTCGTCTTTCCACTCTCCCATTCCGACATTCACCTCATCAAACCATCTTTACGTTTTCCCTCGATCGCCGTCTCGGTCTCCTCCCTTTGGAAAGACTTTTCACTGCCCTGCCAGTACCTCTCGCTGCCCGCTCCTTTCATCGCCAGGAAGCTGCAGCGACTCTGGACCCAAGTCAGCTGTTGTCCGGGTTCTTGCACCCCGCGCTGGAACCCAATTCAAACGGCCGCTTCTTACCACCCACAATTTCGTCGAGCGGTCACTTTGAAATTGAGCTCTTAGAATGGCGGCCAACTTTGCTGCCAAGAGGCTGAGCAAGGAGTTGACCAAAGTACGGTTGTGCTTTCAATACTCCACCTGGGCTGACTTTTGCCCTGTCTTGCTAACCGCCATTGCGCTCGTCTAGATTCACAACGGCTTACCCCCAGGAATCCAACTCATCACTGCCGACAACTTCGAGGAGTGGAGTTTGGACATCCGAGTGCTCGACAGCAACCCGCTCTACTCGGGTCAGATTTACAGACTGAAGTTCAAGTTCGGCACATCCTACCCAATCGGTTAGTTGACTCGGATTCACGATCCCTTGCCCAACCGTTGATGGGCCGGCGGATTCTCTAACTCAACATGACTCTCCTGTTCTGCGCAGAGCCACCCGAGGTCGTCTTCGTCAAACTGCATGACCGCCCGATACCGATCCACCCCCACATCTACTCCAACGGCATCATATGCCTAGACCTTCTCGGCCAGCAGGGCTGGAGCCCCGTCCAGAACGTCGAGAGCGTCTGCATGAGCCTCCAGAGCATGCTGACCGGTAACACCAAGAACGAGCGCCCGCCGGGAGACGAGGAGTTCGTCAAGGGCAACCGGCTGCGGCCCAAGGACATCGATTTCTTCTATCACGACAACAATGTATAGGGACCTCTCTGGAGGAGAAGGGAACAGGCTTTGACTAGGCCAGCCTCTCCCTTGCGGCCTCTAATTTTTTCGTCTTAGGGGGTCGGCGTGCCGGGCGACTAGGCGTTCGTTTTTGCCAAGGAGGACGGGAAGGATATACTCTTTTTTCTTCTGTTCGTTTCGTCCTTCGATCGTTCTTTAGCCGTCTTTCGGAAACTCGCATATGACCCCGGGGGAACAGGGTCAAGCGCATTTTGGAAGCGTTCTCCTCAACTTTTGGGGTTGAACCGTACCTAAGTTCATGAAGGGTAGAATACCAGGTAACTGAGTAGACCAGAGGTGGGAGGCGCTGGTGCCTCTGACCCAAGAGACCATCTATTAATCTCTTGTTTAACTACCCACGTCTCTGACATGTCTATTAAGTCACTGCTTGGTTCATTCATAGATTTCCGATGTTCCGCGATGAGAAAGACCTGGGACAGAACCTCTAGCTCGGCCTGTTGATGTTCTGTGGTGACTCGTAGGTGGTATATTATGCAAGCGCTCTCTTCAAAGCGTGTCGGACGGAGGAACTCTTATGACATTGCCGACACTGCGTCTGGAAATCTAGTGGGAGCTGGCATGTGATATCGGAGGATGGAGGAGTGAGCCGGGTCTTCCTTGGCTCCTAAGGTTGGTTTTTTTGTGCAACTATTTGTCTTGAGCTGTTTCCACAGTGCCGCAGCTTAGAGAAACATGCGAGATTAGGAAAAAGAGAGCGCGTCGCAGCAACAAGACTTCGGGTGGAGGGAATCTCGAAGCTCTCGTACGTACGTTAGTAGGCGATATCTCCAAACATTGAAACACCAGGGCGTGGACGCAGAGGATGGTTGGTGGTGGAGCTACGGATACATTCTGAGTACGTACTGGATACTGTGCACTGTGTACTACTCAGGCGGGAGTGGGCAAGGTGGGGTGGCGAGATGGTCGCCTACACCGACCCTGCCGACGCTTAGCCTATTTCGTGCGCCCAGCAACAGCAACAGCCTGCTGTGCTGTCTGCCAGGCCCGCCGTGGTGGTGGCGGTTGGCAAATCCCGCCAAACTGCGCCATCATTTGCGCATTCATGTCGACCGCCGAGGGCTGCCTCCATTGCCAACCCGCATGGAGAGCTCATCATGGCTCCTCATGTGGGATTCGATACAGAACAGATCAGAGATACTGCCCGGAAGGACCTCCTGTACCTTCTTGAAGGTGTGAGTAAGAGTTCCTCTGCCGTGGTCTCACCAGAGCCACTCACATTTCGGCGACTCCGCCTGCGTCTCTGCCCTCTGGGCCTCGCTCTGCCTCGGCCTTGAAGAGCTTTCCTGCCTACGATCGGCGCGACTCGAAGGAGATTGAAAACTGACCTGGCAATCATCAGGTTCGCGGCAAGAAAAATTTGGTGATTGAACGGAGCCTCGCCGGCCCGATCGGCCTCATCGTCAAGGTCTCGACCCTTCAGGACTACGGAGTCGACAAGTTCTTCTTCCTAGAGAGCAGAAATGCTGGCACAAGCCAAAGAAATGTTGTGTTCATCGCCCGGGGCGAGTGCGCCCGTCATACACAGGAGATCGCAGGTTAGGCTAATACCCTTCTCACTGTTACCGTAATTGCGGACAAATACCTATCTGCGTTGGCAGAGAAACAACGGCACCATAAATTCATCCCTCTCTCCTCTACCATACGCCCCTCTGCCCTCCAATCTCAGGCGCCATGCTTTCAAGCGAGCGCTTGGGAGGATGAGGATTGGCTCAAAAGTAGACACCGTTGAATCCTGCTTCCGATCTTCATTTGTCAGTCAACGAGCCGTATATGAAGCAATCCCGGACTAGCACGATCCTATAGCGTCACTGAAGTCGAGAGACATGCCGTAGATGCCATCATGCCGTGCTGACATTCACTTCGATGTACGAATACAGACCAGATACGACGACTCCAACGTGAAAGCCAGACTGGCCATGAATTCCACATATTCTGGGTCCCCCGCCGTACATCCATGTCGGAGAAGATACTCGAGGAGGCCGGTGTCTTGGGCGATGTGAACATTGCGGAGCTGCCTCTTTACTTCTTCCCACTGGAAAAGGACGTTTTGTCCCTCGAGCTGGACGATGGCTTCCGAGACCTGTACCTGTCGCGAGACCCGACCCCTATCTTCCTGCTGGCACGTGCCCTGATGGGCATCCAGCAGAAGCATGGCCTGTTCCCCCGGATGATCGGCAAAGGCGACAACGCCAAGCGGGTGGCTGAGCTGCTGTCTCGCATGCGCCAGGAACTCCTTGCCGGCGAAGGCGCGTCCGAGAAGATCGGGCTCAACCCGAGCACGACGACCGAGAGCGTCATCATCATCGACCGAGAGGTGGACCCGGTCACTCCGCTGCTCACACAATTGACGTATGAAGGCCTCATAGACGAGGTCTTCGAGATACAGCACAACCAGACCGACGTCGACTCAACCATTGTCGGCGCTCCCCTTCAATCTGCTGCCTCACAGAGCACGCCGGCCGCGACAGCAGTGAATCCACCTCCCTCCAGAAAACGTAAAATTCAATTGGATTCCAACGACAAGCTGTTTGATCAGCTCCGCGGCGCAAACTTCGCCATCATCGGAGGTTTGTTGCACAAGGTCGCCCGGCGGCTGCAGAGTGACTATGAAAGCAGGCATTCCACTAAGACGACGGCCGAGCTGAAGGCGTTCGTCCAGAAGCTACCTGGCTACCAAGCCGAGCAGGCGAGCCTAAAGGTCCACACCGGACTGACCGAGGAGATCACCAAGTATATCCAGACCGAGTTGTTCCTCAAGATGCTTGGGGTCGAGCAAGCCCTCACTGCCGGCTACGATCCGTCTACGCAGTTCGACACCATCGAGGAGCTGATTGCTTGCGATACTCCTCTACCTAAGGTCCTCAGACTGCTGTGCATATACTCGTGCATCTCAGGTGGAATTAAGACCAAAGAGTTCGACCAGCTCAGGAGGCTCGTACTCGAAGGCTACGGATACCAGCACCTGCTCACTCTCCACAACCTCGAGAGGCTGCAGCTCTTCCTCTCCAAGTCGTCACCACTAGCGCAGATGATACCGATGCCGGGGATCCACGGCGCCGCCACGGGGACCAAGACAAACTACACATACGTGCGGAAGCAGCTGCGGTTGGTCGTGGACGAGGTCAACGAGCGCGACCCCAACGATATCTCGTATACGTACAGCGGCTACGCCCCACTCTCATGCCGGCTTGTCCAGTGCGTGCTACAGAAGCAGTACCTCCTCGCATTTACGAGGGGTAACGGCGTCACAGGCGCCGGGTCCCAGGGGTGGAAGGGATTCGACGAGGCGGTCAAGCACGCGAGGGGTCCCACGTTTGACGAGGTGCAGAAGGGCGAGGATAAGGCAGTCAAGGCCCGCGCTCTACTATCTGGCGGTCAGGATAAGAAGACAGTCTTCGTCGTTTTTGTTGGGGGGATAACCTTTACGGAAATTGCCTCATTGAGGTTCATTGCGAAGAAGGAAGAAGGTATGTGAAGGAGAACCCTGGTGCTTTTAATCCTCTTGCCCACTCCTTGAGTGCCTCCTGTTTGTTATGTGAGGGTCCTGGAAAAAACAGCTGCTAACCGGCGCCGTGTGAACAACAGCCCGGATTAACATCGTTATCTGCACAACGTCGATAATCAGCGGGAACAAGATCATGACCGCTGCGATAGAGAAAGGGTCCTTTGGTAAGACGGAAGAAGCGCAGGGGTCGGAGGCGTGAGGAAGGGCAATGTATCGTCCTGGAAGAATCATACTGCATTACCTGGAAACTCTGGTTGGCTTTTCCGGGTCTTACAAATTCGCATACGGCTCTTACTAGTACTTCGATAATGAACTCCCCTGCTGGCCACTGACCGTGCAATCATGCTGGTCACGATCCTGCCCCAAAAAATATAATTGTTTCTAAGGTCTAAGCATGATAGTAATTGGCGAAGACAGACAGTAACTGGACTCTTGGGAAGGTAGGGGGGTGTACGTATTATCACTCACAGCGTGAGTTTGCGGCTTGTCTGTTGCCTCCAGGATTTGGGTTCCGTGATGTGCGGAAGTGTCGAGTCTGGCCCCTGGAGGCGCTCACGTGATGGCAGTTTGGAGTGTCTCCAGACCGGGATGGTGTAACGTTCGAGACCTTCAGCAGCAGATATCTCCTACTACAAGCATACAGAACATCAATTATCCGCACAATAAGCCCCGTACGCAGAAACCCAACTAATCTGCCCCTGTGACCGTCTCGATATAAGGCTTTTGCTGGCGAGACAATACGTGATACGTCACCCAGGCCAAATTCAGGACGCAATTGGTGGTGAAAAAAGTTCTTTCTCTCTGGACGCCCAGGTATGTTGCTCGCCCCCGCACACCGGCAGACATAGACCGAGCAAACATGTCACATATATGGCCTTTCCTGTATTTCTCTTCACCTTCAATGTATACTTTTATGTGTTACAGCAGGGCAGTGCTAATGCGCTCCGAGACAGGCACTCCGGCCCAGTCTGGTATGCATGACTCTTGCCCATCAATGAGCGTCGACATTCGACGACCCATGGCCGTCTGAGACTGGGACTTGGTAGAGCAGGGCCTCAGAAGGCGAACAAGCTCCAGTTGATATCCCACTCGCCCCTCCGTACAACCAGTTCCGAATCAACACCACCGGTACGATGGGAAAGGCCTCACGACGCCGGCTGAGAAATACACCTGGAATTGGACTCAGAAAGGGGCATTTGAGGGGACCCATGAAGGCACTGGGGTTGGACGGTCTGGACACGAAACAACTGCAATTTCAGCAACAGCGACAACAACAACAACAACAAGAGCAGCAGCAGCAGCAGCAGCAGCCGCAATCCTCATCTTACACTTCGGCGACATTCGCAAGAGCCTTGTCGGTTAGGGCCGATACAGCCAAGTCGAGGGTCCAACCCGCCCGTGGAACCCGAATATTGAGCGCCTTGAACACTTGTCGAAGTTCCTTATCAGAGACCAGTGCGGAGGACATCATACCCGAAATCATCGTCCAGACCGACGGGATGGAGCTCATGGACGTGCAGGAGTCGAACTCGGCGTCGCCTCCACATGGCAATGCCAGGTATGTAGTCTGGGTTGTTTCTCTCTCTCCCCCCTGTCTCCCTTTATTATTTTTTCTCATTTTTTCTTTTCACGTTCTGCGTGTTGTGGTCGAACATTCCGGATCCAATCAGTCTCCGTTTCATATTCTTGTGGCCTCTTCGAGTCGACCCACCGACCGTCTGGATGTTTGTTCCCCAACCAACTTCGATATTCGATTTGGATACCCCAGAGGTCATATATCTTCATGTCTTCATCATATCCGAAAACAGTTGCACTTTCTACCGCATCTAGCAGCGTCGTTGGTTGGCATATATGCATTGCTCCAACCGTCATATATCCGCTCTCACGCCTCATAATATATAATGCAGCTATCGGCATGACATCTCAACTCTAGCCCAACTAACCCTTGAAAGTCCCTTTCCCGAGGCGGAAACACAGCCAATATCGAAACACCTTCTCCCTGCCATGTCGGAACAGATACGCTCCTCTCTTGCTTCGTCGTTATCGGCTTTGAGCGATCAGTCAGAGCTGTCATCTGCCCCTTCGTCGGTGTCCAGCAAAGCAACAACTCCGGTCGATCACGATGGGTTGAAAGAGCAGGACTATCAGTCTCAGTCTCAGTCTCAGTCTCAGCCTCCGCCTCCGCCTGCGGCGGCGGCAGCGGTTCCGCTCACTTCATCTTCTCAAGAAGCCATTGGCGAGCTCTCACAAACCGCTCAGGAACCACAGGTTGAGGCTGATCAGGATGGTGAAGCCATGGAGCATCCTAAGGCAAATCAGATGACTGAGACGGCCGAGATAGCCCAAACGACGGCCCAAACGTCCAGGCTTACAGAGAGCGCCGAGCTGCAACCAAAAACTGATAATCAGCGCTCCCAACCTCAGCCTCGTCCCCAAAAGACTAAGATCAAGATCGGTCCGAGGAGGAGGTATGATGTCCGGCCCAAGGTGTCCATACCAACAGACCTTTCGCCACATCAGCATGCGGTGCAATGCATAGCAGCCGCCGAGTCCTCCCGGCTTAGTCCGTACGCGCTGCATCAGGATGAATACCTCATACTGAGGGATCATGTCAGCCATGCTCAGATCACGACGTACCTGAACATCAGGAACGGCATCCTCAGATTGTGGGTACGCAACCCGACAGTGGCAGTCTCTCGCGAGGAAGGCATCGGCTGCGCAAAGGACAGCCGTTGGTTCGACGTCGCCAACCTGTGCTACGACTGGCTCGCCCGTGAGGGATACATCAACTTTGGCTGTGTCAGCTTCTGCTCGTCGCTCAAGCTGCACGCGAGCAGCGGTGAAGGCCAGAGCAACGCCAAGAGGAAGACCATCGTCGTCATCGGCGCGGGCTTGTCCGGCCTCGGTTGTGCCCGGCAGCTCACTGGACTGTTCACGCAGTATTCTGAGGGATTCCGTGAGCGTGGTGAGCTGCCCCCGCGAATAATCGTCCTAGAGGGCCGGGACCGTGTAGGCGGCAGGGTCTACTCCCGGGCGTTCAGGACAAAGCCCGTGCTGGAGCCGTACACGTTCCGAGGTAAGAGGTACACGGCTGAGATGGGCGGCATGATCATCACGGGGTTCGAGAGGGGAAACCCAATCAATATCCTCCTCAGGGGCCAACTCGGTCTTGCCTACCATGCACTGAGGTCAGACACTACCATCTTCGATTCCAACGGCAAGCCGGTTGATCACGTGCGGGATTTGCTTGTCGAGAAGCTGTTCAATCACGCCCTCGAAAGGGTTAGCGAGTATAAGTTCAAGCCGGCGCCCTCAAAGCTGATTGAAGGCAACCGGGAGATGATCGACGACGGCAAGGACAGCTCCGCCGAGGTGCACAAAACAATCGCCTACGTCGAAGACACCACGGCGGCGCAACCGCATGCACCGCCTGTCTCGGAACAGAACATGGCTCCGCCCGTGGACTTGGTCCCCATCTCATCGGACCGAGTCACGGGGCGGTCACATGTGGAGCCGGGCACCATGGGCAGCCTCAAGGCCGCCTACAAGGCCAAGCTCATGGGTTGGCCGCTCAAGAACGACGTCAGCGAGGAGAAGGATATTGATCTTGATGGCGCCTCCAAGGCTGAGGGGACGAATCTGGGCGCGGTGATGGACGCGGCGATCATGCAGTACCAAGAGATCGTGGACCTGAACTCGCAGGACATGAGGCTGATCAACTGGCACATTGCCAACCTGGAGTACAGCAACGCCACGAACTACTCCCAGCTGAGCCTGACGGGTTGGGACATTGATGCCGGCTACGAATTTGAAGGCAAGCACTCCATGGTCGTCGGCGGCTATCAAAGCGTGGCCAACGGTCTCGCACAATTCCCTTCGCCCCTTGACATACAGTACAAAAAGGAGGTCAAGGCCATCCGCTCCTCGGCCGCCCCGGCCTCCGCTTTGGCATCCAGTGGCGGTGGCCTGAATGGGGCAGGACAAGCCGGCAACCTGTACAGGATTGAGTGCGAGGACGGCACCTCGTTCGAGGCGGACTATATCGTCAACACGATGCCGCTGGGCGTGCTCAAGCACGGCAACGTGGAGTTCGACCCGCCACTGCCGGACTGGAAGTCGGAAGCCATCGGTCGCCTCGGCTTCGGCGTGCTCAACAAAGTCATCCTGCTGTACAGCGAACCTTTCTGGGACGAGGACAGGGACATCTTCGGCGTGCTGTGTCAGCCCGGGATCCGGGCGAGCCTGAACCCTGGGGACTACGCCTCGAGGAGGGGACGGTTTTTCCAGTGGTTCAACGTCTCCAACACCAGCGGGATGCCCGTCCTGATAGCGCTGATGGCTGGTGACGCCGGGTTCGACGTGGAGAAGACGCCCAACGACGAGCTGATCGAGGAGGCCACCGAGGTGCTGAGGTCCGTGTTTGGGCGGCAGGTGCCCATGCCTGTCGAGGCCATCGTCACGAGGTGGGCGTCAGACCGGTTCGCGAGGGGCAGCTACTCGTCGGCGGCGCCAGAGATGCGCATGGACGACTACGACCTCATGTCGAGGCCCGTGGGCGAGGCCACGCACTTCTTCGCCGGGGAGCACACCACGGGCACGCACCCAGCCACGGTGCACGGCGCGTACCTCTCCGGGCTGAGGGCCGCCTCGGAGGTGCTCCAAGCCCTGCTAGGCCCCATCGAGGTGCCAGACCCGCTCATCATGCCTAAGGACGGCCACCCGCCGACGCTGAAGCGCAAGGCCTCGGACCTCTGGTGGGGGGCGGAGCCGCCGCCAAAGGACCCCCGCGAGGCGCGCGAGCGGGCCTACGAGGAGAAGGTCAGGCGGCACATCGTCTCGGAGCTGGGCGAGTACCCGCCCTACCCCAAGAAGACGGCCCAGAACCCGTACCAGCTCTTCTGCAGAGTCAGCCAGGAGGCGGCGAGGAGGCGGTGCGAGGAAGGGAGGAGGCCCGGCAAGGGGCCGCCCAACCCGAACGAGGTGAGGATGATGCTCAGTAAGATGTGGGGCTCCGCGGGGGAGGAGGGCAAGCGCCCCTTCTACGAGCAGGTGGCGCTGCAGAAGGAGGCCTACGCCAGGGAGCTGGACGCGTGGAAGGGCACCGCAGCCGAGTACGACGCCAAGGCGGCCGAGCTGCGCGAGACGTACGTCCGGGAGAACCCGAACGTGCCCGGGCCGGAGGACCTCGTCGCCGAGGCTGTCGCCCTCGCCGAGGCCGCCGCCGCCGCCGCTGAGGCTGCGGCTGCGGCTGCGGCGGCCGGGGGTGCTGCTGCTTCTTCTTCTGCCTCTTTCCTCTCGGTCTCCGGCATGGGGGTCCAGGGTGGTCTGGGCTCCGGATCTGGTCTCGGCTCCATTCTGGGTTCTAGGTCGGGCTCGGCGGCTTCCGGAGGGAGGAGGGTGAGGAGGGTCGTTTCTTCGTATGCGGAGGACGATGATGGGAGTGACGTTGAGATGTTGGGATAATAGAGGCTTTTGAGTCGGTCCCCAGTCCTAAGATTTCCAGAAACCTTCCCTCACCCATCCAACACCCATTCTTTTTTAAGTGCCTCCGTGGAACTTTCTGGGCACTCTTATCAAATTCCCTCCCACTGCACGGAAACGGCGCCAAACACTACCAAGGGTCACCTGCTTTGTTCGTCTATTCTTCTGCCTTTTTCTTTCTTTCCCTTTTCTGGGACCGGGGCTTATTTTCGGTTGGGCTCGGAGTTTTTGAACGCATATCTGGTGCATGGATGTACGTGTACTGCCGAAATGCAGTGGAGGACAGAAAATCGGTTGGCTGGCAGCATCTCTCCCTTTGTGGAGTGGGAGACGCCGCCGCCGTGCGCTGGAAATGGCGAATGGGGGTGGACGGAGTGACTGCGCCTTTTCTCTCTTGCTGTCTTTCATACTAGCTTTTCCTCCTGCTCAGTCGGACGAACCGCCCGTCCGTCCGTTCGGTTCAGCAAAGGGGACGAACTGTAATAGCTGTACATTCTTCTCACGCATGATGATGCACATATAGCGATTAGCTCCTGTACCACCAATGGCTCAGATGCGGGTTTTTAATACTATTCGTTTGCCGTATCCTTGTCTTGGCCTTTGTTTTGGGAAGGAGGGGGGGATATCATACGAGAGGGATCTCAGGAAGACGATATGAACCGCAAGATATCGACACGTGAACCAAGGGAAAGCGTCTTTATTCTACGTTGTTTAATACACAGGTATGGTTGGAGGCGCTTCGGAGTTTTTGAGCATGCCTTTAGACAAAAGAGAAGGAAAGGCAGGGGTTCTCTTTCTATGCTTTTCTGAGGAAACCTTGACCTAGGCGTGTCGTTGAAAATACCCGAGACGCTGGGATCCACCACATCCCTATAACCCAACCAACATCCACCAGATAACAACCATTTTACATATCCTCCGAGGCGGTGGCACCAGTGATGATTTCTACCAGTTCACCCGTGATGACGGCTTGTCGGGTCCGGTTGAAGAGAATCTGGTACTTACTGATCATCTCGCCGGCGTTCTTGGAGGCGTTCTGTTCAAGAAGGGGGGGGCAAAGGGGCAGCGGTTAGAGCTGTCGCAGACGTCGTCCTCAGTCGGGGGGGGATAAAGCAACTCACATCCATAGCGTTACGGCGGGCAGATTGCTCGCAGGCGTGGCCCTCAGCCAGGGCCCAGTAGAGTGAGTTGGCCAGGGCGTACTCCCGGAGGTTGGCGAGGAGCTCCTCGTCGACCTCGAAGGCGGAGAAGTTGGCTAGAGGGGAGAGTGTTTGTTGTCAGTAAATCTGCTCAGCCCAGCCGTCCATCAATTCTCACGGCAGTGACAGACGACAGCAGGGATGGATGGGGGAAGTTTGGGCTCACGGGAGGCGGCGATGGCGTCCTCGGAAAATGCCTCGACGGCAACAGGCTCGTAGCTCTGAGCATTCAGGAACTTGTTGTAGAAGATCTTGATGCTGGCGTAGTCGCCCGGCAGTCGGACGATCTGGTCGGCGATGGCCTGGGCGTCGCCAAAGGTGGGGATGTCCTTGCCGATGCCGGCGAAGCTGAGCTGGATCTGGTTGGCGTTTGTGCGCTGCAGCTGCGCCCTGCACTTCTCGCCGATGACGACCAGGTCGTAGTTGACGTCCTCGGCCGTGAGCTTGCGGATCGTCCGGGACAAGCCCGAGTGGATGCCGCCGCAGAGGCCCTTGTCCGAGCTGCAGACGACCAGGAGCGTCTTCTTGCCCTCGCCCTCGACCGCCTTGGTCTCGGCCGAGTCGAACACCTCGTTGGACGTCTGGCCGTACTTGCGGCTGTCAAACATGGTGCGCTGGGCCCGGTTGAGCTTCGTCGAGGCCACGATCTTCATCGTGTTGGTGATTTTCTCGATGTTGCGGATCGACTTGAGGCGGCCCTCGATTTCTCGGAGTGTTGCGTAGGTCGCGGCATTGGTCGGACCGGCGGCGACGGCTCTATTTTGTCCATCCAAACAGTTGCGTTAGACTTCCTATCTTCAAACCCAGAGTAGGCAATTCCGAAAAGACTCCCCCCGTAGAGTCGAGGGCTTTTTGCAGCGCCAATCCCCCATCAAACTCTAACCGGCATCGCTTCCTTCCCTCCGAACAGCTCTCGCGCGACTTACCGAGAGGGAATTGAAGCTCCAGCTCTCAGAGCTGGCCTGGCAACCCTTGACAGCATTTTGACCGATTGAGAATAAAAAGAGAGAGGGTGAGAAAATGAGCCTCTGCCAACGGTGGCTCAATCGACCACAGTAATCTCGTGTTCAATTGACCACTTCTTGTGTTCAATCGCAGAGGGGAGAGCGTAGAAGGTTGCACGGTTTATTCTGCCTCGATCATCAATCTCCTCAGTGAGTGCCCTGCTTGTTCCGACAAACTCCTGCAGCCCGGAGCCAATCATTTCTCGGAATAAAGTTGATTCGGAGCGCCTTCTACGCTACGCCTGCGTTCCCGCCGCATCACTCGGTTGACACCTGTGGGGCGGCTAATAAAGTGTTCGAGCCCATAACAGGACTCTCCGTCGCCCCAAATCCTTTTTCTTCGTCGAGTATTTTGGTGCCCCTTTCACTGGCCTTCGCTTTTCCCAGATTTTCCCCTCTTTCTTTCTCCTTTTCTGTCTATCTCTCCCTCTGTCCTATAGTGCTCTGGCTTCTCTTCACCATCGCTTACCGGCTTTGGTTCTAGTTGCGTCCTTTCCTGCTTGCACGCGCCGGAATCTCTTGCCCCGTTGCGCTGTTTCGATCCTCCAGCAACTTCTAAGCCCGCGTTCACGCCCACCAGTCGGCAGAGCCCTCTTCTCTTCCACACTTCCCAGTATAGCACACACTCTAGCCATGGCTTCCGATAGCTCTGACGACGATATGCCTCTCGCGCGCACAAACGGGCATGGTAAGCATACATGATGATGTCTTTTTGAGCATCGGGTTTTCAGGCTGTCAGATTCAGTCTATCCTCAGCCTCTTCACGACGTGTCCTGTTCGGGTGCTCTCACTGTGAATCCAGAGAGTTCAGAGAGTTCAGACACAAACACATCCACCACAATCCCTCAGTAAAATTGGCGAACTCCATATCATAGCGAGCTGACAGATTTCTCAACGTAGTTTCAAATTCAAGAATATCGAAAGCGGAAGATAAGGCGATGGACAGGTCCATGGCCGGGGCGAAACCGGCCCCCCCAGGCTTGTCAATTCGCAATGGCCCTATCAGGGACGACCTGATGGACTTGGATGACGCGCCAAATGGAACGGCGAAACGAAAGTCGCGCTCGTCCTTGAGCAAACCGGTCAGCTACAAGGACGAGACTGATGACAGCGACGACGAGGCCCCTTTGGTATGTCTTACCCGGCTAGGCAGCTACGAGAGTTGGAAGATGCCAGGATAGGGAGTTAGGCAATGGCATCAGGCAACTTCCGGGGACCACCTCCGGACTTCTGCTGACTCTGCGTTTAGGCCAAGCGTCAGAAGTCCAACCGCCGAGCCGCGGATGACAGTGATAATGTGCCCATCACAAAGAAGAAGCTCCCTCCTTCGATGTACGAGACCGCTATCCCCTCATCCTCAGACGACGACCTACCCTTGGGCCAGAAGCTGGCTAGTAAGAAGGCCTCCATCGAGAAGGAGGCCAGCAAGCAAGCCAAGGCCATTCGCGCCAATGAGGCGAAGGCGAGGAAACCCAGCATCAAGAAGGAGGCGAAACATGAGTCATCCGATGACGATGAGCCACTGGCGAAGGGCAAGGCACCGGCCAAGCGCCAGTCCAACGGAGCCCCATCGTCGGCTAAGAAGACGAACGGGGTCAAACAGAAGGAAGAGTCAGACTCCGACGAGCCTATTGCCGCGAAGGGCAAGAAGGCGGCAGCAAAGGCGAAGGCCACCCCGTCGAAGGCGACGCCCGCAAAGAAGGCGGCGCCTGCGAAGAAGAATGTCAAGCAGGAGAGCGAGGAGGCTGAGGAGGAGGGCGAAGAAGGGGAGGAATTCCGGTGGTGGGATGCCCCGAAAAAGGAGGATGACAGCATCAAGTGGACTTCGCTGGAGCATAACGGCGTTCTGTTCCCTCCTGCGTACGAGCCTCTGCCCAAGCATGTTAGGCTGCTCTATAATGGCATCCAGGTGGAGCTCCACAAAGACGCCGAAGAAGTGGCCACCTTTTTCGGCTCCATGCTCCATTCGACGCTGAATGTCGAGAACCCTGTCTTCCAGAAGAACTTCTTCATCGGCTTCAAGGAGAAGCTGAAGCAGACGGGCGGAGCCAAGGACAAGAAGGGCAACAAGGTCGACATCAAGGAGTTCTCAAAGCTGGATTTCAAGCCTATGTTCGAGCACTTCCTGGCTCTGACCGAGGCAAAGAAGGCACGGTCCAAGGAAGAGAAGAAAGCCGACAAGGAGGAGCGAGATAAAATGGAGGAGCCGTTCAAGTTCTGCAAGTGGGACGGTCGCAAGGAGAAGGTTGGGAACTTCCGCGTCGAGCCACCGGGACTGTTCCGTGGCCGAGGCGAGCATCCCAAGACCGGCACCATCAAGGAGCGGGTCCAGCCAGAGCAGGTCACTATCAACATCGGCAAGGGCGCCAAGGTCCCGGATGCGCCCAAAGGTCACAAGTGGAAGGCGGTTCAGCATGACAACAAGGCCACCTGGCTCGCCATGTGGCAGGAAAACGTCAACGGCAACTACAAGTACGTGATGCTTGCCGCCAACAGTACCGTCAAGGGCCAGGCGGACTACAAGAAGTTCGAGAAGGCCCGGGAGCTGAAGAAGCACATCGACCGCATTCGGCGCGACTACACTCGGGACCTCAAGAGCGAGGTCATGGCTGACCGCCAGCGCGCCACGGCCATGTATCTCATCGACAAGTTCGCCCTGAGAGCCGGCAACGAGAAGGACACGGACAACGAGGCTGACACTGTCGGTTGTTGCTCCCTCAAATTCGAGAATATCACCCTCGAGCCCCCCAACAAGGTTACCTTTGACTTCCTGGGCAAGGACAGCATCAGGTTCCACGATGTCGTCACTGTCGATATTCAGGTCTTCAAGAATTTGAAGCTATTCAAGAAGGCCCCGAAGAATGAGGGTGACGACATCTTCGACAGGTTGACAGTAAGTTTCGATTTGCCTTGCTTGTTACTACCTGATTAAGTATCCGTGCCTGTGAGAGTGGGCTTTGTGAATCCACCGTACTGATGCTTATCCCCCTCTCATCAGACATCTCAACTAAACAAGCACTTGTCGAGCTACATGCAAGGCCTCACCGCCAAAGTATTTCGTACCTACAACGCATCCTTCACCATGTCCACACTGTTGCAGAAGCTGCCCGTGAAGGACCTGACCATCCCCGAGAAGGTCAAGCTCTACAATGACTGCAATCGTGAGGTGGCCATCCTCTGCAACCACAAGCGCAGTGTGGGTGCGGCGCACGAGGCCCAGATGTCGAAGCTCGGCGACAAGATCAAGGGCCTGAGGTATCAGAAGTGGCGGACCAAGATGATGATGCTAGACGTAGACCCCAAGCAGAAGAAGAAGAAAGGCGCTGCCTTTTTCGAGCGGGATGAAGAGCTCACGGAGGAGTGGGTGCGCGAGCACCAGGCCTTCCTCGTTGAGGAGAAGCGCCAGGCCATCACCAAGAAGTTCGAGAAGGACAACGAGAAGCTGGTCGGACAGGGGGGCAAGAAGCTGCCGGACAAGGAACTCAAGGAGCGCCTTAAGGCGGCGACGGAGCTCGAGGCTAAGTTTAAGAAGGAGAACAAGTCGAAGAAGGTGGAGGCGGAGGGCAAGTCCCCAACCGTCGAGAAGCTCGAGGCTGCGGTCGAGAAGATTGAGGAGCGCATCAAGACCTTCGAGCTCCAAGCCGCGGACCGCGACGGGAACAAGGAGGTTGCTCTTGGCACCTCAAAGATCGTGAGTATATCTTTGTATCCCATTTGTTATACATAGCCGGTGGAGAGAGAGAGCTGTGGCCGGGTTGCTAATCAGACTGCGAACACGTTGCCCACCAGAACTACATTGATCCGCGTCTCACTGTCGTCTTCTCCAAGAAGTTCGACGTTCCCATCGAGAAGTTCTTCTCCAAAACACTGCGCGAAAAGTTCAACTGGGCCATCCAGTCCGTCGGAGAGGACTCGACCTGGGAGTTCTGAGGGCCAGCATCAGATCACTTTTTTCCCACCCGCCTGTTCGTGGCATCATCAGCTTCTCTCAGTAGGTATATGTAGATTCCACCGACGGATAGAGGCACACACGGGCACGCGCATACACACCAGGACCGCCTGAAAAGACAGCGCCACAAAACAGGATCTCGTTTCAGCACACTCTGCAAAAGTCTACTTCCAGGCTACGAGATCTACCCACTTTACTTGACTTATACAACGCATAGACGGCGGCGGCGACGGCACCTCAATTTAGCATTCGGGGGGGACAGAGGTAAGGGAGCGGCGGTGGTGCGGACTCGGTTTTCTTCCTTTTTTTGCCTGGCGTTTGCATGCTCACCAGCTAGTCGACTGAAGCCGCACAGCACAAATTATCAAGAGAAAAGGCTTTTGAGCAGATATTTCTTCGGATACACTACTACAACAATTGGATCCTTCACGATGGTTGTCCAAGACCTTTGACCTTGATGCTCGACAAACGTCAGTCAGTGCCCTTATGCCGCGCCCCCCTGTAGGATAAGGAAGAGGGGTAAGATTCTGCGCCCAGCCGATGTTAGAACGGTGGGTTACTCCGCACACAACAAAAGTGATTCTTGGCCTTGGAATCCTAAAAGGAATGGCGACTTGGGGGGTTTTGAGATGAGCCAATCTCGAAAGGATGACGACATATCTCTTGACTGTTGAACCCGGCCAGCCTCAAATGTGGGCCATTTGTAGATGCCTCTTGCTCGGCTGTTGAACTCGGCCAGTCTCAGAAGAAGGCGACTCATGGCTTCGGCAGTGTCCAGACCCACGCCAGACTCAAGGCAAGGAGATGTCTTGCGCTTTGAGGCAATGAAACCGGGCAATCTCGAAATAGGGCGTCCCGGGCAAGAGAAATGTGAGTTAGGGTCCTGAACCTAACCAGTCTGAGGCAAAGAGGATGTTCAAAGGATCGGCCGCAGGCGTCAACCAGCCATTTTTAGTTTATTGGAACTGTCTCTTTGCGGTTGCTACGAACCAGTCATTATCTCGTATCTTTGATCCTACAGCGTAGTCGTCATCCTGTACCGTGGTATCAACCATCTATCCCAACCACGCCGTGAAGTATATGTGAAGTGCGACAGGTATGTTGCAGCAACGTCCTGGTTATCTAGTCCTGTCCATGCATCCTGAGGCATCCATCCCTTCCCATTATATGTGGCAGCCTTTCGTTCTTATGGCCGGTTCCGGTGAACGCCTGTAAATGCTAACAACCAAGTTCCAAGCCAGACAATATAATAAACCAGGCGCATCCTCAACAAAACGCAAGGCCCTTCTCCACGTTCGAACAGATTTTATGCTTCATAGACGCCAAAACAAACAGTAGACAAACAACAAAAGGGTGTACAGAGAAGGGGGAGTGTTCAATACAGGGGGCTGCAGATTAGCAGATGGCAACAGAGGCCCCACCATGAGGATCTTTGGAAAAAGCCTTAGAGTTAAAGTGGCACTCCCAAGGTACAGACACCGTCGTTTGGCCGCGGGCGTGCAATCTCATAGTCGTGAGGACGTTAGTCGATTCTGATGGTATCACCTTCTGATGCCAGCCACCAGAAGGCAGAGAACAAAGGGTCCGAGAAGGAGGAACAGATGGGGCGGGCCTAGAAATTTCTTGTCAGTTCGCCGTGTCTGCCAAAGGACAAACCAGAGGAAGATATTTTATCTTCCCCAATGTGGAATCACTCACGAGCCATTATCGCCGATCCCGCCGGGACGATCTTGCCGTCCGGCCGCATGACCCAGCCTTCAGGGAGCGGGTTCTGCGTGCTGGACGAGGCGCTGCTCCCGGCGGTCGAGCTGCTCTTGCCGATGCCGGCCGGCACTGAGGGGGACAGCGAGGTGGCGGCGGTGGCGGTGGCGGTGACGGTCAGGCTCCCGGCCTTGCCCTTGTTCCCGTTGACGGCGCCCTCAACGGCGACGATGCTGCCCCAGGTCCCGCTCGTGTCGCCGTACCGGTACTGCTTCCCCGTCGAGTAGTCGGCCACGACGACGGACCTGACCAGCATGGAGAAGGGCCCCTGGCTGTAGTCCGTCGGCCCCTTGGCCCAGGCGATGGTGCCCGGCGGGTTGGAGGAGTCGCCGCCGGACCAGGCACCGAACTTGACCTGCATGGGCGTCTGGGGGTACTGCCCCTGCTCGGCGTCGCTGTACCTGAGGGTGCGGACGGCCGTGCCCGCGATCGACCAGACGATGCGGTCCTGGGTCCAGTCGATGGCGTAGGTGATGAACCTGTCCTGGTTCCCGGGGTTGTTGTGGAACTGGCCTCGGTTGTAGGTGGTCGTCTGCCCCTTGCCGAAGTAGTTGGACTGCACCTCGGACCCGTCGGCGCCGAGCCACTCGAGGTCGATCTCGTCCAGGGCGTCGGACTGCAGCACGAGCGTGCTGACTATCCCCTTCCCGGGCGCCATCTTGGCCGTGAACTCGACCCGGCCGAACATGATGTAGAAGACGCTGATCAGCTGGGGCGCATCGCCCGGCCTGCTCACCGTGAAGGACACGCCGTCGGAGCCGTATGTCGGCGTGCCCCCGCTCGCTGTGAACGAGTTGACCCCGCCCTTCGTGAAGTCGACGTTGATGGTCATCCCAAGGGCAGGGTTTGCTGGGCAGGATGCTGTAGCTGTCTGTTAGCATTGCTATTGTCGTTCGTTGGGTTTGCAGGCTGGCTTCTTATTCTTCTTACTCGAGTATAGTGGGTTGCAGGACGACCATGTCTGAGACAACGCCCGCCCGCCCAATGTCGTCACAGCAAGGACTGCCGCCCGTAGTTGTCTTGAGAAGACCATTGTGGGAACTGAGGACTCCTTAGTGAGGAGTGGGTTGTGGTGCTGGTTGATGGTACCGATACTCAACCTGGAGTATTGAGAGCGGCTTTTGGAGAGAGACCGGGTGGTGTGATCTCCTCCTTCGAGGATTCCACGACACGCTCCTCCCGCCACGAACCTCTGCGTTGATTCACAACTACCCCGAAAGGCGTGTGCCTTATTGAGCTCTATCACAGACAATGAAACTAAATTGAGGCCAATGGCGGTAAGATTTATTGGGCTCTTCCCGGTGTCTTAAGATGTAACCGGAGTGTTCTAGTATATTTTAGAGATAGGTACAGGGACGGTACACTTCAAATGGACTGTATGTTCCTGATCCGCCTTTATGGGATGCACCCCAGCCTCCGAGCCAAAAAAACACAACTCGTCATAGGCGGCCAACTTAGTTCACTTCATCATGTGGGTCGATAATATTCTTGCTAAGCTAGGAATCGAGAGCTATCAAGATCAGGGCAGGCGCAATTGGGCTCTTTGTTGATACCTAGGGAGGTTGGGGGTTGTGAAAAATGGAAACCAACGAGTCGCAAGGACCAAGAAATGATGTGGCTGTGGGTCCACTTTGCAAACAGCCCCACGTCATTGGATGATTACGGTGGCTGGTGCCTGCGCACTCGCCGCTGAGGTGGCTGGAAATCCTCTTACCCAGCGCCAAGATTTTATTGCTCCGACGATTTACAGAGTAAGACATCACCTCCGAGCTCAGACAGCCAGCCTCCAATCATCCACGCGTAGATTAATCCGTGCGTACATTGCTCCGGCTTGCGGCAGAACTGTGTCGGCAAGAGTTGGTCTTCTGTCACTGAGCCGCATTTGCATCTTCCCCACTTATCTCCCGAGGCGCGGGACTTTCCAGGCCGCCCTCTTTGACGGCAGAACATGGATGCATGCTGTTCGTTCGGCTCGTTTGAACTCTTTTGAGATGGACCTATGTAAGACACCCGTCCCGCTGGGGCCGACGGAAACCAGAGAACTGGGCCCGGTGATGCGAGCCACATACCAGGGGCTTCAGACGGGAGCTAAACCCCATTCACCCGTAATCCGTTGATGATCTATCGGTCATTTCATCATTGCGATCACAAATCAGTGAGTGGATAGCCCAACGCCACTGGCCGGTCTTGTGGTGAGAAACCTACGGTTCCTTAACGTATATATCCCCAAAAACGAGGGGACGATATTGTGAAAACGTACAAAGGATGTTTGCCTGGTAACACACGGTGTGTTCCCTCTGAAACCAGTCGCTTGCCACCACACATCATCCCAAGAGCCCATTCTTCTCGTTGTCTCCTGGCTGGCTGCCATCGTAAGCCCTCCTGCACCAGAGCCAGCTCCTGACTTCGAGGGCCACTACGCTCAACACCATCGCGGCACATACAGACCAAGGAACAAATCCAAGCAAGATCATATTGCTGCTTTCGCCAAGCCTATTTCCCACCATGACAGCAAAGACTATACATGAGGCCACCGCAAGTGCCTGATGCCGGTCCCTTCCCTTGCGCCGATACACGAAGGATGAAGCTGCCGAGCCGAACACCACGCAGGAGACAAGCATGAGCTCCGGAGATGGCGCTGAGAGAGGATTTGGTAGGCCCTGGTTCTGCATGTCTCCCTGTGCACACACGATCGAATTAACACACGGGGGCCACACTGAGCTCAGGGGGCGATGAAGCCAAAGAGGGCTAGGGGAACGAACGTCGTTTAGATCCATCGCGCCCATCGACTTGTGGGACCTGGACTCGACGTGTGTGACAAACGCCCACATGATGCGGGCGGCCAAGGCGGTGGGGATCGCCTCGGCGGCGTCACTGGCGCAGTTCACCACTCGCAGGCTTATCGGAAGCCTGAGGGGGAACGGCGGCGGAACAGGAGACAGTAGCCATGCTATTTGGCCAATCATCGGATGGGAGGGAGAGTGTTCGAGATTCAATGTGTCCAATGGTTTGCTAGACTCTGTGGATTTTGGCTGACAGAATGGAATTTTTTTGCAGTAGGGAATAGGAAAAAAAGAAAAGAAGGGGAGAAAAGACGATTCGTTCAAGGGGAAGACATTGACATCCCAGGACGACTGCTATGTGAAGGGGCCTTCCAGTGTTTAAGAAAAACTGAAACCCTTGGGCTATTCTCGAGATCGTCGACCGCCATAGGCTTTAGCCTCACTAGGTCATCTGACAAGAGAACAGGAACACTTACCGCCACGCAGAACGGGCGTCCGGTGGGCGGCCCTTAGATTCCACAGCCTTGCGGACCTCGTCTGACAATCCCGGCTGCGAGCCGGGCACATGCGTATACCCCTCATTTGAGATAAAGGAATCTGTTACACATTAGATGACGAGAGCCGGCCAGCACGGGTTTCGTCCCGAATTATTCTTATCAACAAGGCAGATTTTGGATTACGCCGGTCAGCTGCATCAATGCCCGACGTATGCTAGCGTGTTGTTTTGTCATTTGTTCAGTCGAGTCTGGTTGGGCTTGCCGGGGCCGTTCGTCATGGGATGCAATTGCTGCCTATCGGGCTGAAAGAAGGCGGACGCGGGATGTCGCTTCTCGATCCCATGGCGAACCGCAGCGAACCGCGCTGACCGAGGAGACCGGCCCGGCTGGCCAATCCCAAGGTTACATTATCAGCCGCATATTGGACTAGAACCCTGGGTAAGTCGTCGAGTCGCTTTTGTGCTGTTAGTGCCAACGCTGGGTTACTCGAGCAAGCTACTATCGTGTCCATTCCTACGTCCCCTTTCGAACATGACAACTTCGAGGCAGCCAGGACAACTTCGAGGTAGACACTATGCCACCACCCCCACACACGACTACACAATTCATAGTTGCCGTGGCAAGCTCTCATCCACTCACCTTCAAGGTCCAGACAGGGCTTTTCCAGTCCCTGTCGAACAAGGAAATCGGCGTGAGAAGGATCCCAGCAACATTTTTCCACTTCGTAATGTAGAAAGCTGCCTGAGGTCTGAGGAGCGCTTGAGTCCAATTGCCAAAAAATCAACGAGGTGACTGAGTGGGTTTCGGATTTGCCATTGATGGCAAATACTCTTAAACACTTTTGATCGCTGCATGTTGGCGCCCGATTGAAAACTCATCCGCCAATCTACAGATGATCTCCAGCTCTGCCCAACATCTTCGCGCTCTTCGGTTCTTCAGGGTTGCTTTTTCCTTCTGCTTTCCTTCTCGCCATAATTGACCCTAATTGGCAGCACGAACGGACATCATTCCTCGGGCACAACTAGATATCAAAAAGATGGCCACTGGGGTCGTCGTCATACTGGTTGCCATTATTGGCATTGCTTCATACGGAGCGATGATTGGCACCGCTATGCTCTACCCTATGGCACTCTATCACCTTGCTGACAGGGAGGGCGATCGGTTCTGTTCAATGTGCGTATCACCGGGTCTCAATCGCAAGCTGCTCCCACAAGCTGTTTGTTCTATGTTGTGTGCCAGGGACAAAAGGGCACGTGCTGATTTCTTTCCTAGCGTTCTCGCTATCTTCTTAGCTGCCACCGCCGTCTCACACGCGATTTTCTTTCGCAGCTTCCTTCAGTGAGTCCCCATGGGTGGTCGGGGCAGACAGATGGGGGTTTTCTTCATGACCCTCAATCTCTGTCCAACCTACCCACCTACCCCCCATCCTTACCAACCCACCCACCTACCTACCTACCTACCTACCCACTTATAACCTACCTGCCTACCCACTTATAACCTACCTACCTACCCACCTATATACCCACCTACCTACCTCCCTACCTACCTACCTCCCTCCCTCCCTGCCTACTAGTCAACAAGGTCTACGTTGACTGACGGAGGACGAACGTGGCGAAAGATATGGAGTGCGGATAGCGTCGATTGGGTTCTTCATCCTACTTCACTGGGTACTTTGTTCTGCCGATGCCCATACACACATCGTTCCATACTTCCCCCTCTTCGCCGTGGTCCTCAGTCTCACCACCCTCACCATCACTGAACTCCTCGGCGACCCACCTTCCGCAGATTACCACGACGAAGCCAACAAAGGGGCCCAGGACCGGATCGATGCGCACAATCAACACCGCCAGAATGCAACCGCCATGATGGACTCGAACCTGGCGGGAATTTCCAGAGACCCGCCCCAGTATCCAGACCGATCGGTGTCGGGAACATCTGATCTATCACTTTCCAGTACGCCTCCCCAGGTCCGACAGGACTGGGACTACCAAACCAGGAACTGGTTCCCGGGACCATGCTCGAGCCTGAACGTGGAGCACACTGCACCTCCTGATTTGGAGTCTGGCCAGGACATGGAAACCTCCCGTACAATCGATGACACAGCCGGTGACAACGGAGTCGTACCCATGGCGATTATTGCCACAGATTCGGGATCCACTACTCTGCACGACCCCGATCTGCCCAACTCCAGATCAGATGCTCCGTTGCCCCCGTGGCCCACATCCAGGGACTCCTCCTGGTAGTGCTTAACCTTCTTTCTACAAGGGGTCTGCTGTCTTGATCCCGATGATTATGCGTGCCGCCCCGCCCCGGACTCCGGATACCTGCTCAAATCCCGGCCTGGTCCCTTTTCTCCTCCTTTTCGGATTGGATTTGGATTTTCCTTGGGATGTCCTGCCGGGCCCTGGCCTACAGGACACTTTGGTCGTAGCACAGCATCCCATACACCCCCGGCCGAAACATTAGAGGAAGTCGACCACCCAGACTGTCTCTGTCTCTCAAAACTCGCCGCTACTGCTTTGCTGTTTTCGAGTGCCATGGACACATTACGCTCGCTACTGTTTGGTCAGCTTCCCCAAGGTTTCCCGGATCCGTATGGTTGCCATTCTTGAGGAGCTCACACAGTCCATCCACCTCTGGCTACTTGATTCCGGCCGAAGAAGCCTGTGTCTCATCTCCATATTGTGTCGACCCAAGGCATGATCCCGCAGACCGCACGCTTTGAAATCAAAACAACAAAGAGAAAGAAACAGAAAAGGAACCCTCAGCCTTTGGACAATTGTACTTTCCGAGGAAGGCCGCTTCTACGTCTCATTCCTTCCCTCTTATTTCTGTTTCTGTGTGACGACATAACGACACTGGAATTTATTGCAAGGCTTGAATCTCATCATCAGAATCCTCTCCCTCTTCAGCATCCTCTCCCTCTTCAGCATCCTCTCCCTCTTCAGCATCCTCTCCCTCTTCAGCATCCTCTCCCTCTTCAGCATCCTCGCCCTCATCAACACCCATTTCGCCGAAGACAGAGAGACAGAGAGACAGACAGACAGGAATAGGAGCAGGANCGAAGACAGAGAGACAGAGAGACAGACAGACAGGAATAGGAGCAGGAACAAAAAGAGAAGCGGAAACAGATATCCCCAGAGTCGCGGCTCACGATGCACTTCTTGTATAGTCGTCTTTTCTTCCCGGTGCTTTAGATTGCCCAAAGCATGCAACCTCAGCATTACTGGGGCCGCGGCATTGATCGTTGCTCAGGTACACAATGCCACTCCCTCCTTTCTCGTCAGTGTGCCCCCGCCGGCACTATTGGCTTTCATGCCAGTCCCCAGCTTTACGCTATTACCTAAATATTCGTCACAGCATTTCGTCTGTGACACTCGGTGACAAACGGTTGCTCAGGTCCAGGGATAGTCACAAGACCATATTGACAGGATCAACCAACTCGAACCCGTCGCTGGGGGGAGTTCCGCAGGATCAGTACTCACTGCGGCTTCGGTGGGCGGTCAGGCCGGAGCAGTTGGCTGCAGGTGGCTACCAGCGGCTATTGCCGGCAAGATTTGGGGGCTTCCCCGCAGACCCCTCCACTATCGGACCCCTGAACCATTAAACAAAGGGCGCTGCAACAGCGAGCTGCAAGCTTATCAACGACCAGATTGCATGGGCAGGTCGACCTCATGGTTGCAACTACAAAACGCATCGCCTTCCCGTAAATCTCAGCTCATCAGCTTGCATTAAGACTTCAGACGGTCAATTGACTTGGGAGAACGCTCAATTCTTCAACTTCAAGTCCTGATGCAAAGCAAAATATTCTGAGAGGTTTTCCTCAGCACATAATCCTACATACAATGAAGCGGGCGTTACAGCTGAGGACAAGGGGCTTCTCAGCTTGGAGGGGATGTCTCGCCGCCCCTAGGCCCGCAAGCCCCTTTCAATGCGGGGTCTCTGTGGCGGCCGGCCCCTGCCATCGGCGGTTCCACAGAGGCGCGGCCATACAGGCCTCCGAGGCCATCGGCGTGGCCGCCGCGGCGAGACCGCCGGGAGACCCCAGCGTGCCGGCGGTTGTGTTGCCCGAGACGCAAACGACACCGGGCGGCGGCGGCGGCAGCAGTACCACCACGGCGGGTCGGCGGCGGCGGCGCGGCGGCATCAGCATCGCCGACATCACCGAGAAGCGGGCGCGGTCGGGCAGGCTGGTGGCCATGACGGCGGCGGCGTCGGACAGCGACATGTTCAAGGTGGGGGCGGCGACGGCTGGGGAGACGAAGAAGGAGAAGCCGAGGGCGAGGCGGTGGGACCACCTGCTGAGCGCGGAGAGCGCCAGCCGCGAGCCGTGCAAGCTCAAGCAGGCGGCGCGGCACCTCAAGAGGCCCGGGCTGATCTCCCTGGGAGGGGGGCTGCCCTGCCCGGACAACTTCCCCATCGAGTCCCTCTCGATGAAGGTCCCCAGGGTCGGGCACTTCTCCGAGGCCGAGACGAGGGAGTCCGGGGAGACGGTCTCGGTCGGCAAGTACGACGTGTCGGAGCAGCAGCGGAAGCAGCAGGCGGGCGGCGGGGAGGGCGCCGTGTACGACCTCTCCATCGCGCTCAACTACGGGCAGGCCACGGGCTCGGCGCAGATGCTGCGCTTCGTGACGGAGCACACGGAGCTCGTCTGCGCGCCCCCCTACTCGGACTGGCGGTCCTGCCTGACGGTGGGCAGCACGGGCGCGCTGGAGCAGTCGCTCCGGATCCTGTGCGACCGGGCGAGGGGGGACTCGGTCCTGACGGAGGAGTTCAGCTTCTCGACGGCGGTCGAGACGGCCCTGCCCCTGGGCCTGGGCGTGTTCGGCGTCCCCATGGACGGGGAGGGCCTCCTGCCGGAGAGGATGGACGAGATGCTGAGCAGCTGGAAACCTGAAGATAGGGGCGGCGCGGCGAGGCCCCGCGTCCTGTACACGGTCCCCTCGGGCCAGAACCCGACTGGCGCCACGCAGGGCGAGGAGAGGAGGAGGGCTATCTATGAGGTCTGCCGCAAGCATGACGTCTTCATACTTGAGGACGAGCCTTATTACTTCCTCCAGATGCCGCCTTACGTCCGGGGCGGCGGGGGAAGCAACAGCAGCAGCAGCAACCCCTCCCCCGGCGAGGGGGAGCAGACGGTGGATCAGTTCCTGGACGGCCTCATCCCGACGCTGCTGAGCATGGACGTGGACGGGCGCGTGCTGAGGATGGACTCCTTCTCCAAGGTGGTGGTCCCGGGTTCGCGGCTCGGGTGGGTCACCGCCTCGGAGCAGATCGTCGAGCGCTTCATCCGCCACGGGGAGACGTGCAACCAAGGCCCAAGCGGGCTGTCCCAGGTGCTGCTGCACCGGCTGCTGGACGAGCAGTGGGGCCACGAGGGATACCTGAGGTGGCTGATGCACCTGAGGCGGGAGTACACCCGGAGGAGGGACGTCATGATGAGGGCGTGCGAGGACCACCTGCTCCCGCTGGGCGTGGTGAGTTGGAAGGTCCCCAGGGCGGGGATGTTTGTGAGTTCCTTTTTCTTCTTCTTTTCTCGTCGTCGTCCTTCTTTGTGTGTCCCTTCCTCCGTATCGTGCTCTCCACTGAGCCGCTATGCTACCATGCTAATATGTTCAACCTTTACCTCCTCCCACTCGCAAACGAACAGCACTGGCTGAAGGTGGACCACACGCGCCACCCGGACTCATCCACTCGGGGGATCCTCCAGATCGAGCAGGACGTCTTCAACCTCTGCATCGAGAAGGGCTGCCTCGTCGCCTCGGGGTCCTGGTTCATGGCCGAGCAGGTCAAGGAGCCGACGGGCCTCTTCTTCCGTGCCACCTATGCCGCTGCCACCCCTGAGAACATGACCGAGGCCATTCGCCGGTTTGGGGAGGCCATTCGTCAGAGCTTCAGGCTGGAGTGAGATGGTGGTTTAGGGGAAGGCGTTATGATTCTTGTTTCCGTTCTGTGTGCCATTTCCCCTCGCATTTTGAGTGGTGGCGTTTAGGGGAGGGGTCCGTTTCTTTTCCCTTTTTTTTGGCTCATTATAAATACCTTTCTTCTTCTTCATCACGATGACAGAATCTGTTCCCCCTTTTTAGCATTTTCACAGCTCAAGCGTCGGCGTCACAGTCTTAAGAGGATGGTGGTGGTCGGGGACTTAGATCGGTACCTACCCCTTATCTAGATGCATAATCGGTGCGTGGAGTGGAAAGGCGTTGGTTGGAACCTGACAGTCTCGCACTTGTGTATAATGCGAGCTGAGAAGCCTGGTATGTCCCCTTGTCGGCCCAATCCTAGGGGTGGTTTCCCACATGCTGAGATGTCGAAGAGGACAAATGATAATGTCCCTGGCTTGGTGAATCCGGTAGGTCACCGGCGTAAGCGGTGTTCAGTTCAGTTCGCCGCCGGCGTAAGCACTAGTTTTAGGAATGCTGCTACGTACAAGCAAGTACATGTTGTCGCATGCAAACCTTAAATGGACGTTCGTGAGGCTCACTGGGGCGAACTTTGGCTTGCTCCTGGTGCTCCCCCTCCCCACGCTCTGTGCGTCATGAAATTCGTACATTATCTTCGTTAAAGCGTCCCCAAACAGGAGCGAATAATAGGGTAAACAGGCTCATGCTGTAAAATCCCGGCGTAGACAATTTATGCCGAGTTTATACATACTTGGCTCTCAACCAGCTGTCCCCCCTGACAGGGGAAACCCCTTCCCATGAACGTCTTACACACTCATCCCCATACTTGATCCCAGACCTACCTACAGTCCCCATACCAGCCAACATCCATCATGAGGACGGCGGCGCCTTGCCGACCTCCCAGAAGGCGACTCGGACCCCGTCGTTGGGCTGCAGCACGATCTCGGCCTTGAGCGTGGGCTCCCCGCCGTCGATGTCGTGCATGTAGCTGACGACGCGCTCGTAGCGCTGGAACATGCGGACCAGGACGTAGCCCATCTCGGTGAGGGCGAACTGCTGGCCGATGCAGATGCGGGGCCCGCCGTTGAAGGGGATGTACTGCCAGGGCCTGGGCTGCCAGCGGGACCACCTCTCCGGCGAGAAGACGGCTGGGTCGGCTAGCTCGTCCGAGGCCGGCGGGTACAGGTCCGGCCGGCGCTGCATCAGCAGGGTCGAGTAGCCGACCGGGGTGTCCTTGAGCACGGGCAGGGGTAGGGACCCGTCGGGCCCCCCGCCCCTGGGTAGGGTGGTGTCGGTCAGGGCGAGGCGCACGTTGAAGGGCACGACCGGGTAGAGGCGCAGCGTCTCGTTCATGATGTTCTGCAGGTACTTCATCGACTTGAGGTCCGCGTAGGTCGGCGTCCGCTCTAGGCCCACCACCTCCTCGATCTCCCGCCTCAGCCGCCGCACGCACTCCGGGTGCCGCCCCAGCTCGTACAGGGTCCAGGACAGCGAGGCGGCCGTGGTGTCGCGGCCGGCCAGCAGGACGGCCACCAGCTGGTCCCGGAGCACCTTCCTGTCGCGCGTGAAGGAGGCGAGCTCGTGCAGGAAGGTGTAGCCCATGTCCGACTTGGTCTTGGACGACAGCTCCTCCGGGCTGAGCCGGAGGGCGCGCTCGATGAACATGTTGATGAAGCCGTCGAGCACCTTGAGGCTGGCGCGGTATGACCCCCGCGGCACGAGCGGGTTGAGCGGGCCGGAGCGCGAGATGATGTTCTGCATGCGCTGGACCTCGTTGAAGGCGTCGGCGAACTCGGTCCGCGTCGTGCTGAGCGACTTGACGTCCTTGCCCAGGAGGAAGTCGGTGGCGACGTCGAGCGTGTAGCGGAAGAAGAGGTCGCTGATGTCGAGCTGGCGGCCGTTGACGGCGGACATGTCGACGTCCTGGTCCTCGCCCTCGAGCGCTCCGCCGTTGGCGATGGCCCGGAACAGGGTGCCCATGTGGTGCTCGAAGCAGTGCAGGTCGCTGACCCGGTCCTTGATGAACTGCGGCCTCAGCAGCTGCCGGCTGGCGTGCCACTTGCTCCCGTCCGTGGCGAAGATGGAGTCGCCCAGGAACGGCTCCCACTCCCTGTGGAACGGCTCGCCCTTGCCGTAGTCGGAGAACTGCGTGGCCAGGATCGCCTTGATGTTCTCCGGCTCCGCCGTCAGGATCACCCGCCGTCCCAGCATCCGGCCCTCAACCGTGTAGGACTTTGCGTTGCGGAAGTGGCGGCCCCAATGCTCCAAGTTCTTGTGGTTCATGGTCGCCTTGACGGCGCGGCATACTATGTCGATGCCTGTATGGATGGGCACATGTCAAAATGCTGACTACGAATCAGGGGGCCATCAGGGGGCCTTGACTCGCTCAGCTTACCGAACGGAAGATATGAAGGCATCCTGTGCCCTCTCACCCCGAGCCTCCGAAGCTTGATGTGCTCGATAGTGCTCTGCACGAAGTGATAGAGTACGAACGACCCTACAAGCCAGAGCAGCAACCCCTTGAGGGAGAGCTGCCCCAGCAGCACCTCGATGAGGCTCATATTGGGTTTCTTTCTTCTTCTTTTTTTCTTCTTTCCGGACCTCACCTGACCTGCGACGGGCAGAGGATGGAAGGGGTATACTGGGCGGCCACGTTGAAAGGCACCACGGAGAAAGGAACTTCGAGGCGCCGGCACCTCCTGTTGAAGAAGCGATAGGGGGCAGAGCAGGCCAGGAACGAGGCAAATGAGAGGCAAGGAGAGGAACAAGAGACAGAAAAGAATCAGCAAAGGGGAGAGCAGGGGAGAACGATGGGAGGACGAAAAAGAGAGATGAGCCTTATAAACTGAACTCTTGGGCCACTCAGGGAGTTGCGTACTCTGTACGAAATAGGTGCGTTTTTGAATCAACGAATCGCGGTCGTCTGAAGGTGGAGGAGGGGGTGCGAACATAAAAAGGAAGGGAGGGGACCCAAGAGCGGCCTGGCCGTATATATACCAACCTACCTACCTACCCACTTGAGCTTGGGAATAACGGTAGGTTGGGTGAACGGCTTGGGGAACAATGTTGTGAGCGATAGTGACCCTGAACCTGAACCCGTAATTCCCCCACACCTCATATTTCACCAGGGCGAGGTGGATTATCAGGTACGTACCTACGCACTACATACACTTACCGCGTATTCCCCTTCAGACTCTCCAAGTCTTCGGTGCGCGCGGGCAAGCGGGCGTATATGCAGCGTACGGGACCCATTCCCCAGCACCGCAGGCTGTAGATATGGGCCAAAGGTATGTACCGAATTTGCCCCTACTGTACTTGGGACGGCTAGAGGAGCTTCAATTGTGGTCGAAAACCCGAACCTTGTCTGGCGCCACCCCTTGTCAAAGCCACGATGTCCGTCTCGTACCTTGTGTGTGCATATGGCTACTAATGATGAGCGTACAGGCGCCGAGCACGGATGATAAGACGAAAGAAATGGAGAGAGCGAAGAAGAAGAAAAAGAAAAAAAAGAAAAAGAAGACCTGAGCGACTTCCACTCAGCACTGAGGAGGAAGGAAGACAAGACGAAAATACAAAAGGGTATATATCTCAGACATATCCCCTACAATGGTTGTCCCCTACAATGGTTGTCCCCTACAATGGTTGCCCAGCCAGAGAGGCCAATTGATGATACATCTTGTCCTCCACGAAGAGCAAGTACTGCGTACGTGCTACCTCGCAGGCAGGCGGTTGACAGAGAGTGACAGCCGAGGTGGAAGCTTCCCGTCATTGGATACTTTGGATGCCCGGCCCATACACCAGCAGCGTCATGCACAAGGGGCGGCACCAGCGTTCGAGACCCCCTCACACGCAACCCCATCCCGAGGCCTACCCTCTATCTCGAAGGTGCGGAGAAGGACCCTATGAGATCGTCGTGTTTACGTACCTAGCGCCCGTGATGTGAGGGGAGTGCCCTGTGCGAAAAGGGCAGTACCGAGGCTTCTAATGTGTGGCAAGAGGTGTGCAAAAGGCGGGGAAGAAATAGCACCTGTTCTTGTTGGGAAGAGGGAGCAAGGAAAAAAAAAAAAGGGGGGGGGGGGGGGGGGGGGGGGGGGGGGGGG
>PYSP01000212.1:0-68372 GCA_003049395.1 Pseudohalonectria lignicola
TTTATCAGCAGAAAGAATGAAAAAAAGCGCCGGGAGTTTGTTAAAGCCAATGAAAACACTCCCTGGGCTCTCATCTGTTGGTCTGACGAGGCATACTTCATGATTGGTGAAGACAACACCGTGATATACGTCACGCGGGGGATACATGAAGAATACCTCAGAGAATGCCTTAAGCCATCTTTCAAAAGCGGCCGAGTCTCTGTCGGTATATGGGCATGTTTCTGTGGACCAGAAAAGGGGCCTCTGGTTATCCTTCCTCAGGGGCTTCGTTTCACTCGGGATTTATATACAGATATGATCTTCATTCCTCATTTTCTTCCCTTTTACCTTAAAATGAGAGTAAAGTATGGCCACGGGGTTATGTTTCAAGAAGATGGCGCATCTTATCATCACGGAGGGTTTCTTTCTCAGCTTAAGAAGGCTTATGATATCAGGATACTCTCTTAGCCTCCATAAAGTCCTGACTTATCTCCTATAGAAAATATATGGAGAGAGATGAAGATAGTTATCGGGAGGAATCGTCATGTAATTAAAAATCGTAAGGAGATGGTGGCAGCGTTACGCAAGTTATGGGAGGAATCAGGGGCGGATTTGTTCATGAAGTACGTCAACACCATGCTTACTAGAATGCGGCTGTTGAAAATATCAAAAGGAGGACCGATTCGTTTTTAGGTACTTCTTTTCCTTATCAAAAAGCTAAGCAATCGGGGTAGAATTGATCGAGTTATGCGTTGTTGAACTTTGGCTGAATTAAAGAGCGCTGTTTTTTGGTGTGGGTGGCCCAACATTTAACGTACCCATCTGTACCTACGTAGCACAGTTATTCTATTCTAGTACGTTCCGTACTACACGTACCTGTGTTACTGTGTGGATGTGCTGTGGTCTGTGCTCTCAACCACCTTAATGAACCAATGGATGCTGTGGCTGCCTTCACTGTGCGGTCGCACTCGTCACTAAGATCAAAATTGAGAGGTGAGACTTGATAGCGACATGTAGCGACAGTCACCCTTGACCAAGAACACCAGCCGCCTTGGTCGTCCGCCTTTCCGACCGTCAAAGTTGAGAAAATGACATGACGTCGGAGTCGACTCAAATCGGTACAAGATGGAGCTGAATCCAACAGCGGGCTGGGAGCAAGTTGGGGATAGTTTCTATCGCAAGATACCGCTCTACAAAGCCGTCTTTGACCAGGATCTGGATCTGGACAACTACCTGGTCGCGGGAGCCCCGTATGGTGGCGCCATAGGTGTGTGAGATGTGTCTGCTAGACCAAGGTGCTGCTCTCAACCCCCACAAAAGACTAACGCCTCCCAGCACTTGTTCGTGATGAGAACAAGCTGGTGGCATACAAGGCGGGCAAGTCGAGCAAGCCAAGCATTGACATCTACAGCTGTGCCGGCAAACTGCTCAGGAGCATCAACTGGGACAAGGGCTCCATTAGGGGCCTCGGGTGGTCAGAGGATGAGAGACTTCTGGTGGTGACTCAGGACGGGACGGTGAGATGCTACTACGGCCTTCAGGAGGAGTTCACGCAGTTTACCCTCGGCAACGGCGCCGAGGAATACGGAGTTCAGTCTTGCAGGTTCTACGACACGGGCCTCGTGGCCCTCCTGTCCAACAAGGCCCTCGTGGCCGTCTCTTCATACGATGAGCCCCGTCCGAAGCTTCTGGCGCCACTGCCGGCGGACGCAGAGGCGGACCAGGTGGTGCACTCATGGGCTCTGATCCCCCCTTTGTACACCCTCTCGCGATCTGTCGAGGTGCTCCTCAGCATAGGGCAGACGGTCTACGTGACGGACGCGACCGACTGCGAGGACCGCTTCCTCGACATCGGGCCTTTCAGCCACATCAGCGTCTCGCCCAACGGCAAGTTCGCGGCGCTGTACACTGCTACGGGGACGGTCCACGTCATCACGTGCGACTTCCAGACGCGACTCAGCGAGCACGACCTCGAGTCCAAGATCCCACCCAAGTCCGTGCGGTGGTGCGGCAACGACGCCGTCGTCATCGCCTGGGAGGACGAGATGCACCTGGCCGGGCCCGGGGCGGCGGTGGCCACCTTCCTGTACGACGGCCGGATCCACGTGATCCAGGACTTCGACGGCGTCCGCGTCCTGACCAACGAGACATGCGACTTCGTCCAGAAGGTGCCGGACGTGACGGAGGAGGTGTTCAGGCTGGGCACTGAGTCGCCGGCGTCCATCCTGCTGGACGCCGTGGAGCAGCTCGAGATGCAGTCCCCCAAGGCGGACGACAACATCCAGCTGATACGGGCCAGCCTGACCGAGGCGGTCGACACGTGCGTGAACGCGGCCGGCCAGGAGTTCAACGTGCACTGGCAGAAGCAGCTGCTCAAGGCGGCCTCGTTCGGCAAGTCGGTGCTGGACATCTATAACAGCGACGACTTTGTCGACATGTGCGAGACGCTGCGGGTGCTCAACGCCGTGCGCTTCTACGAGGTCGGCCTCCCGCTCTCGTTTGCGCAGTACCAGCGGCTGACCCCTGACGGGCTGATGGGCCGCCTGCTGAACCGGCACCAGTACCTGCTGGCGCTGCGGGTGGCTGGATACCTGCGCCTGCCTACGGACCGCATCTACGTGCACTGGGCCTGTGCAAAGGCGCGCGTGGGCGGCGGCGACGACGACGCCGTCGCCCGGCTTGTTGTCGAGCGCCTCTCTGGCAAGCCGGGGATATCCTTCGAGGCCATCGCCCGCGCCGCCTACGACGAGGGCCGCGGCCGGCTGGCCACAGAACTGCTCAATCACGAGCCCCGGGCCGGCCGGCAGGTGCCGCTGCTCCTGTCGATGGAGGAGGACGAGTTGGCGCTGGACAAGGCCGTCGAGAGCGGCGACACGGACCTGGTGCTCGGCGTGCTGCACGCGCTGCGACGCAAGCTGCCCCTCGCCGCCTTCTTCCGGGTCGTCAACTCGCGGGCGGTGGCCACGGCGCTGGTCGAGGCCGCGGCCGCGCGTGAGGGCGACAACGCGCTGCTCAAGGACCTGTACTACCAGGACGACCGGCGCCTGGACGGCGCGAGCGTGTTCCTGCGTGAGGCCCTGCGACAGCCCGACGCGCGCACGGCCGCCGACAAGTTGGCCCTCGCCGCCCGACTCCTGAGCGACAACGCAAAGGAGAGCGCCTTCGAGCTCGCTTCCCTCAAGGAGGCTGCCACGCTGCTGCGCATGCAGGAGGCCTTTGACCGCGACCTGACCGACTCCTTCACGGGGCTGAGCGTCAACGAAACCATGTTCAAGCTCATCCGTCTGGGCTACCATGGCCGCGCCAAGAAGATCCAGAGCGAGTTCAAGGTCCCGGAGAAGGTGGCATGGTGGGTTCGGTGAGCTTTCTCCCCCTTCACTTTCTTCCCCCTTCATTTTCTCTTTTATTTTCCCCTTGGGATCTATGTGGTTTCATCAAACACATATCTAACCTATAACCCCACTTGAATGCTTGCCATACGTCCCTCAATACACATAGACTACGTGCTTTCGTGGCCAAGCGTGACTGGCACGAGATCGAGGAGATTGCCAAGGCCAGGAAAAGCCCCATTGGTTGGGAGGTGAGTCTAGAAATTTCCTCTCATATATTCTGGTCATTCTTCACAGGAAAATCTCCGCCACCAGAGTCCCAAAGTCATGTTAATAATCACTTACCGACAAGTCGGTCCATGCGACTGCTAGCCATTCTTCAACCTTATCCTCCAGGCCGGCAACCCGCGCCTGGCGGCGACATTCATTCCCAAGTGCACAAACCTCCCGGACGGGGCCTCCATCACCATGTACAAGGAGTGCGGCATGCCCATCAAGGCGGCCGAGGAAGCTGTTCGCCTCAAGAAAGAGACCGAGTGGATCAAGCTCCTCGAAGCGGCAGGCAGGAACACGGCTGATGGGCGTGAAATCGAGAGGTTGGGACAAGTCGTCTTCAAGAAGAAGTAGAACAAACAGCACGACAAGGATAAGAGGGTCAAGACAAAGCGTTCACATGTACGCATCAGTAAGAGCATCATTAATCCGGCATATCCAAACGGCTTTGGTTTTGGATGCTTCCCCCACCGCCTCCAATGCCAAAGCCACCTCCATAACCCCTTGAACTTCTCAAGCTTTCTCACCTCAACCAACCGCTCGAAGCGCCTTCTGTGAACCCACCGACCCACCAACCCACCATCCCACCAAGCCATGATGACCTAAGTGACGAACCCGGGGTGTTTTATGTGATGGTCATGTGTTTGCGTGGCCGTTTCCGCACGAAGTTGAGAAAGGAAGGCCAAGATAAAAACAAAGGCACAAAAGACTACAAGAAGAAGACAGCAAGTTCATATGTCCCCGTCCAACTAGCTCTCTTCCGCTTGTCCCCAAAATGTAATACCTTTCCCAACCCGCAACCATGTATATGTATAAGCTAAAATAGGACAAGAAACAGCCAAGATAGGTATGAACCAACAGAGAGTGACGGCCTAATGATGACAGAAACTTTGCCCACCGAGCATAGGAAGGGCGTGCGGGATTTGCAGCTTGACTGCCACTGGGCTTCACGAGGGTGGATATATCATGACGAAAGAGACGGCAAAAGAAAAGTATATATAAAAAGAAAATAAAAAGGATGTAGGTCCCAAGGGGGCAATTTCAGCTTGAAACCATGTTGTTCAAAGCTGATATGTACTCCCCTGGGAAAAGGAAGGGGGGAGGGGGAAGGCCATAATAAAAATAAAAAAGGCGACAATAACAGTCCTGCGTCCACCGTCTCATCCATTTGTTCTTGGGCCACACGGGCACACAGACACACAAAGATTCCCGAGGTTCCAGCTCGGAGATGTCTGCGGCACAGGCGGGACAGACATGTCAAGCAATGGTTATCATGGGTATGGGTCGTGCATAAGGGATATGGGGTTCATGGCCTCGCAATGTCGTCTAGGCTGCTCATTTGACCAGTCGCGATGGGTGGTATCGTGGCGCCGGCCTCACCGGTGGTCAAGGCGATGGCAGTCGCGGCGGCCGTGGTCGGCGGTGCCACCCTCATGCGGACCCCGCTGCCGTCGAACACCCAGGGCCCGGCGTCGTTCCTCGGCGTGATGGGCCCCTCAGCGCCCATCAGCATCTGCCCAGGCGGGCCGTTCCCAGTCGGCGACGGCGTGCGCGTCTGTCGGTCCCCACCTCCAGTGCTGGGCGTCGTATTGCCGGTGTGCTTCATCGACACCTCCGATGCGGCCGATGAGCCACCTAGCCGCTGGGCCGAGGCGGTCGAGGGCACGCGGGGAATCGGGACGGGGTTGGAGGTTGCGTGCGAAGACTGCCCGCCAGGCGACAGGGCCGACAGAGACGATGGCGTCGTCGTTGTCGTTGGCGGGGCCAGGAGGACCGTCTCGTCCAGCTCGCCCAGGCCAAGGGCATGAGAGTGCGGGGGAGGTATTGACCTGGACGCATCATTGCTGTTGTTGCCCGCCGCGGATGGTGGTGGATGGAAGGGTGACGATGCCGCTGCAATAGGAGCTTGGGCGCTGGCGCCCTCGGATGCTGAGGCATCGGGTGCATCGGCACCATTCTCCATATCCGAGTCCAACTGCTCCCATTCCTCTGGGTCCTCTACTTCGGCTTCGAGGTCGGCGGCGGCGCGGCAGTTGGGACAGATAAAGATGGGATACTGAGGGGAGGAGAGTAGGGACCGGATGCACTTGTAATGCCATGTGTGGGAACAAGGGGCCACGAACAGACATTGGCATGGCTAAGTGTTCGGCCGCTTTTGGTCAGTCTGCTGTCTGCTGTCTGCTGTTCGAGGGCAAACATCCACCAGCAAAGGGGAAGAGGGCGGAAGGGGGTTTGAGTCTTCAATGTTCAGGGGAGGATATGCCTACCGCGATCGAGTTCAAACATATCGAACAGTCCTGCGAGGTCTGCGCTGAACCGTTTCCCTCACTCGACCTTGTCATATTGCGGAGCCTTTTATGCGTTGTCATGCTGGTAACCTGTCAGTACACGGGCGGTCCGGTGCGGTTTGCAATTCGGAGATGAGCATGGTCGCGCCTCGTTCAAAGCGAAACCCGAGCATAAAGGCTGAGTCACATACTTGAAGGCGTTCAGCTTGCTCTGCCACCCGCGATTCAGCTCTAAGCGCATCTTGACGCAACGGAAGATCATCTCCTCGCCGCCCTTGAAGTCGATACCCAGCTGCACAATGTCACCGTCGTTGATTGCGAACGGCTTCGACTCGGTGCCGGGCGGGCTCAGCCTGATATGATTCAGGAAGGTGCCTGAGGAGCTCTTGACGTCCTTGATGTACCACTTGCCGCCCTCGTTCCAGAACTCGCAGTGCCTCCGGCTCACCACCTTGGACTTGAAGCCTACGGGTGCCGCCGAGGGGACGTTCATGGGCACTTGGGGCTGCGCGTCCCTCTCCGAGTAGCGCCCCACGCGGATGACCTCCCCCCCCGTGGGGAGCGTCCTCGAAATGGGGCTGAACGTCAGTGACGGCCGTGTGGCCCGAGGGTCATAGAAGGTGGAAAAGCGGATCGACGGTAGGGCGTCCGCCGCTGCAACGTGCTGGGCCAGCACGGCCGCGTCTGAGGCCGTCGCAGAGCGCGTTCGCGTCATGGCGCTGCTTGGAGTGGGAGTGGGTGCGGCTGACAGTGTGGTGAAGTCTGACGGTGTCGTCGTATCGCTACCGTTAGCGTGGGGAAGGAGAGAAGGGCGAGTCGAGGCGGTCGTCGAGGATGCTGCTGTCGCTGCACTTGGAGAAACCGTCGAGATCGGGAGGGAAGAGGAGAGGGGGGGAGAAGGGTTTGAAGGAGTGTTAGGGGAGTCAACCGCTAATAGAGGGTCTCGAGGGGGGTGGGGGTCAAGGGTCCTGGGAGTAGCACTGGCCGGGATGAGGGAGAATCGATGATTGGGGTATGGTTGAAGCGTCGAGGTGGAGACTGCTGTTGCCGTGGTCTTCGTGGTGGTGGTCGTCGTCGTTGTAGGAGCGGTGGGCGACGTCGGGGAGTAACTGACAGACCTTGTGATGCTGCTGGTGGTCGGGCGGCTCCCTCTGTAGCTGGCGGGTTGGGATTGAGTTTGGACAAGGTCGTGCTGATCCGGGTTATGAGGGATGTTGTGGTTCTGGTTGCTCCGGGTATGGTGGTGGTTCTGGTGATTCTGGTGG
This sequence comes from Pseudohalonectria lignicola, assembly GCA_003049395.1. NCBI lineage: Eukaryota > Fungi > Ascomycota > Sordariomycetes > Magnaporthales > Ophioceraceae > Pseudohalonectria > Pseudohalonectria lignicola. Next base: position 7,135 of record PYSP01000212.1, read on the forward strand.
CTCTTGTGGTTTGGGTTGTTATCTTGTGCCCCTTGCCCCTGCGGTTGTAGCGGCGTAGTGCTAGTACTGCCCAGACTTCTGCTGCTAGCAGTGCTCGTGCTATGGTCCCTGCTCAACAAGTGGTTTTGTGTGTAGTTCTTCAAGTAGGTGAGGCCGCGAAGACGGCTGCCCTTATGTCCCCCGGAAGAGGCTGCGCCAGTGGATGAGCCCGCAGAGGAAGTGGAAGAAGTGGGAGGTGACTGGGTCGAGGCGAGGGTAGAGGCGGTGGTGAAAATGCCCACGCGCGGTGATGGAGGCGCTGGGGCCGAATGTTGGGTGGTGAACATTTAGGTAGCCTAGGGTAGCCTGAATCAAGTGGCCCTGAGGTTACCCCGAGGTGAAAAATCCTTGGACTTGGCTGGTTCGGTCGAAACCAAGGCGTGCAGCGATAATTTGGAGAAAAGTTGCTTAGTAGCCGGTATAATGGGGTACTCGTGTGTTCGTCGAGTAGGTAGGTAGGTAGGTAGGTATAGATAGTCACGGTAGCGGTAGTAGTGCTGTGTAGGCAGGGAGGTAGGTAGGTCTAGGTAGTCGGGTAGGTGGTACGTAGTAGAATCAACCTTCATACAGCAGTGGGAGTCCGGGCCAATCTGCCACTATCCGTGCTAGGTTGACGTACCTCGCAATCAGTTCTCAAATCCAGTGGATGGCCGTCCTGGCTGACGTGTGGCCCTTGTCAAGCTTGTCAGGTCATCAAATTGCCTCGAGGCGGCTCAACAATTGCATTCTGTGCCTCAAAGACTTGACTGGGCGTTTTAGCAAGAAAGGAGGAGCACGTAGTGTTCTGGTGGTAGTAGTTTGGTAGTGTTGGTCATAATCTTGCCATGCTCCGTAGGAAACTCTGTACAGAGTACGTACGGGTACGGGGCATGAATTTCGAAAAGCCTGATACAGTACTTCCATAGGCACTACCATTATCTCGACTGCCACGAGGCATGGAAGTGGAGGGACTCGACCCTTTTTCCTGAAAGGGGCTGGGCTTGTGTAAAATACTGCGTACTGCGTGCAGAGGGACCCGCAAGGCCACAGCGCAGCGACGACGGACACTGGGAGTTGGCAGGGCCGGCGGGCTGGCTTGGCTTGCCGATGGCCGGTGGTGGTCGCCAGGCGGTGCGGTGGTGGTCTCCACTACACCACCATCCCCCAGATACGAGTTCATGACCTTGTGCTGTGATCATCCCCCCGGGCACTCACCACGCCATCGATACTGTAGTCGACATTACCCTGCTTGCATCATCAACTGAGGGAAGTAGTAGTACGTAGGTGCATATTCATATGTACGAATACGCAGTACACACCCCGTTCATTTGTGTACACTACATTCTCCAGTCGCCACTCCGACCGAAGCCACCCTCCATATCTGGCCGAGCGGGCTGATTTTCAAGACTCATACACCCGCGCAAGCCCTTGCGTCTTGCCTGCCTACCAGACGAAACAAGCAACAGGCAGCAAGCCTGCTGTGATTGGTGTGTGTCAGGGGTAACCTCGGCGGTACGCTCGAGCCCGTACATTCCATACTTACTATTCTTGCCTCAACTCACCAAGGAGCTTCACACGGAATAGAATGTCGTTCCCCCCTCCCAACAAAGTCACAACCGTGAAGGAAATTCGCCTAGCTTCCTAAGTACGTAGGTGGGTAAGTACCTAGGAAGACAGTTTGCCTAGTAGGTTGCCTGGGAAGCACCTAGTTAGTATGCGTGCCATAGGGAAGGCGCTGTTACTAGCAACCAGATCATGCTGCTAGTTTGGCCAACGTTGCCTGAGACTCATAGCTGACAGTAATTAGAGAATGTGGCGGGAATTTCGACGAGATTTCGACGATCTAAGCTCGCTAGACCGTATCGTATATTCCCCTCCTTTCTCTCCCCCGTTCAATTCAGCTTGCGACCTAGAGGCCACAGCTAGTGCGATTCCTCGCCACAGGTGCTAAACCATTAGGAGGTCAGAACCTACAGCGAAGGGGCACGGTGCTATTTACTTCGTTCCTCAAGAAACAAAAGGCTCCTAGAAAGCCCCCTCTTGTGAACTCGACGCAACCATCCTGGTAGTAGCGAAGAATAATAAGGGGTTCGCCCACTGCACATATGCTGTCACTGAGGGGTGTTTATACTTCCAACTGCGTACCTACTACAACTAGGTAGCTCCTTAAACTTACATGTTTTTTATCTTTTTTATATTTAAGCAAGCTGGGCAGGACATTTGACGGCCTTCTCGACCCATGAGTTGTCAGCATCACAGACCTGCGTCCAGAGGAGGTTCCCTTCTAAGTCGCCTTGGAAGATACCTCCCTAGGCAGCGACTCCGAACCGTAGTCGTCTCCCCGAGTCAGGCAAAACAGGATCCGCTCGAGCATTTGCAGCCGTTCGCCATACAGCCTTAAGTCTTCTCTCAAACTGAACCTAGGGTTGTTTGAGGGGGGGTAAAGCATAGGATGCTGTTTCGTCTCAACACCTAGCTAGGTCTCTCCTGCGCCTTGCGAAATGCGCGCCGACTGCCACGCTCCAGATAGCCTTGGCGAAGATGGAGGGACCCGCAGAGGAGGTCACAAGTCCGGAGCTCAACAAATAAGATCATGCACGTGATGCCGTCCAGGCTTGCCAAGAGAGGATGGAAAGAAGGAAAAGGGGAAAACCGCTTATCGATAACGATCCAGATACCTCTCTCCATCATGGATCGCAATTGAACTTTATCGTCAGCGGCTTGAATGAGTCTCTTGTTCGTCTTCGTTCTCAGCCTGTCTCTCTGGAAGTCCGTACCTGTGTACCATGTGGTAAGGGCCGATCCCTCGATGAAAGACGCTCATCGACATATCCTGGACACCAGCGCGCCCAATATCCATCATGTTACGTTCGTGCTCCTCGAGGCTTCTCGGCCGGTTGCGGGCGTCGACGCCGCTGCAGTCGTTGCAGCTAATATCACCGAGGATACCGACCGCGGTCAGGAGAGGATCATCAAGAAGGGGTCTTGCGGATATTGTGTCTCCTAATGCAAGGGTGCGTGATCAACAGCGGATCTCTGTCCTTCTCCTTTTTCCTTTCTTCTTGTTTCTTTTCTTCTTTTTTCTTCTTTCTTTTCTTCTCTTCACTTCCCTTAACCGCGCCAACTAACTCGTGAGTCGTGATTGCAACCATCGTGGCAGGAACCCACCGAACTCGACAACGTCACTACCCTCTCAAATGGAATCAGGGTTGCATCTGAGGCCCTCCCAGGGGCTTTCTCAGGGGTCGGGGTCTACATCGATGCAGGCTCGCGTTACGAGACGGACAGCCTGCGCGGCGCGAGCCATATAATGGACAGGCTCGCGTTCAAGTCGACGGAAAAGCACTCTGCCGACGAGATGCTTGAGACGGTCGAACAGCTGGGCGGCAACATCCAGTGCGCTTCGTCGAGGGAGTCCATGATGTACCAGGCGGCGACCTTTAACGCGGCGATCCCCACCACAGTCGGCCTGCTTGCCGACACGATACGTAACCCCAGGCTTACCGACGAAGAAATATCCCAGCAGCTAGAGACGGCGCAGTACGAGATCACTGAGATCTGGTCCAGGCCCGAGCTCATCCTGCCGGAGCTCATTCACACGGCCGCCTTCAAGGACAACACTCTAGGTAACCCCTTGCTATGTCCGCAGGAGAGGCTGGGCGCCATCAACCGGCAGGTCATTGGGGCATACAGAGATGCTTTTTACCGCCCAGAGAGGGTAGTTGTCGCCTTTGCCGGCATCCCACACCTGGATGCGGTTAAGCTGACGGAGCAATACTTTGGCGACATGAAGGGCTCTGAGGCTCCGTTGCTCTCCCGCACGGGATCGGAGAGCTCGGTACCCTCTGAGACTTTGGTAGACGGCTCCTTGTCCTCATCATCCTCATTCTCATCCTCACCCTCGTCGCTTTCCCCCCCGCCGTCGTCGCCCCAACAGCCCTCAAAGCTTTTCTCCAAGATACCATTTTTCAAGAACCTCTCCACCTCGGCTCCCCAAAACGCCGCTGTCCTCTCGAGCTCACCTACCGCCGCTGGTGCTGCTCACCCCGGTCTGGACCTTCAGCCGCTCCAGTTCCAACAGGCGACCCACTATACCGGCGGCTTCCTCTCCCTCGCCCCGCAGCCTCCCCCGCTGAACCCAAACATGCCGACTTTCACTCACATCCAGCTAGCATTCGAGGGTCTTCCGATCCTGGCGGACGACATTTACGCTCTGGCCGCCCTGCAGACGCTTCTCGGAGGCGGCGGCTCCTTCTCGGCGGGCGGGCCAGGCAAGGGCATGTACTCGCGGCTCTTCACCAATGTGCTGAATCAGCACGGCTGGGTCGAGTCGTGCGTCGCCTTCAACCACTCATATACGGACTCCGGCTTGTTTGGTATTGCGGCCTCTTGCTACCCGGGCCGCACGGCCAAGATGCTCGAGGTGATGTGCCGCGAGCTGCGCGCGCTCACCCTCGAGACGGGCTACTCGGCCCTGGGGCAGGCCGAGGTCGACCGGGCCAAGAACCAGCTGCGGTCCAGCCTGCTGATGAACCTCGAGAGCCGCATGATCGAACTGGAGGACCTGGGCCGCCAGGTGCAGGTCCACGGCCGCAAGGTGCCCGTCCTCGAGATGACGCGCCGCATCAGCGCCCTGACTGTCGCAGACCTGCGTAACGTCGCCCGCAAGGTCGTCGGCGGCATGGTAGACAACCCCGGCAGCGGCAGCGGCTCTCCGACCGTCGTGCTACAGGAGGCCACTGTGGCGGGCGTGACCACCAAGCAGATGAATTGGGATGAGATCCAGGACATCATTTCCCAGTGGATGCTAGGCAGGCGATGATACCTTCTGAGGGCTGAGCCTACGCGCCCCTGGATGAAGGGATGAACAATCAACCATAATCAACTAACTAGGAACATTGATGGGGGGGACAGGTACCTGGCTGGCTGGCACAGGGTTTCTCATGGGCTCTGTAATATTACTCTTTATATATTCCGTTTTGTATAGGAAGGCCTCTTTGTATACCCTGTTGAGCCTCAAGCGCCTCGTCAGTACATTGCCCTGCACCTCTTCCATCTATCAATGCGCTTCTTACACATTAGGTACATCCAGTGATGGCGACGCCTAGGAGTACAGTCTCTCTCAGAAAGTTGTTATCGGTTATATAAGGAAAGAGGGTGAAAACGAGTCACCAATAACCCCGGAAATATTCCATATTATCCCTCAAAATCGACAGTGCCATGTAAATGAAGCATGCTGCATATCCACGACCCGAGAAGAAACCCCGCAATTTACCACGACAGACATCCCCGTCTCTATTCGCCTGGCAGAGAGTATATATGCCTAAAACCCAAAGACCGAGGATGCGGCATCCTACAACTTCGACCTGACTGCTTCTAGTCTGTACTTGACGTCCTTCAGCGCCTTGGTCACCGGCTTCCAGTTGTCAAACTGCTTCAGCAGCTCCGTCGCCTCCGAGGTGAGCTCAGTCTTGACGAAGTCTTCCTCCAAGAGGCCCCGCATGATCCAGGGCAGATAATACGGGTTGGGGTTCGTGATCCCCTCGTGTTTCCTGATCTCGCACGGTACTTTACCGACGTTGGTCACCTCCAGAGCGTGTGACACGGCAAGACTGGAGGGGACAGAATTGTTGTGTTAGGTGAAGAAGAGAACAAGAATAGTGACAGCAACAAGGGGAGGATGAGCTGGACAGAGTGACTGGGGAGGAAGGGCTTTCGAAGGCTGGGGGACCCATGTGAGCTTACTCATAAACTTGGGGATCATCGTAGAGTCGGGAATGACCTTCCCCCGAGTACAGGCTCCCTGCCAGCGGCACTGAAAGCTCACGAACCAAGCCATGATCTGATATACCCATATTTCGGAGCTTTAGAGCGAACCCCACGAGGTGAGCGATGCTACGCGAAGGGTAGATGTCAGTGCTGGGTTTACATGACTCCTTGTAGGGCTTGGCTGCATACAAATCTGGAGCGTGTATCCTTCCGTCGATGAATATAGCCCGGTATATGTACGGATGGTTTGCGGGGGAATAGACGGCGGACTGCTTGCTTGTCAGTAAACCGGTTTCTATCTGTCTCTGTGTCTCTGTGTCTGTATGTCCTGAGGCGCGAGAGTGAGGTCTTACCTCGATTGGGACGACTTGGTCATCGATGCTCCCGATGTAGGTGACTCGGACGCCATGGTCCAGGATGGTTTTGAGCGCCACCTCGTACCTCTTGGATACCTCGCTCTCCGGGTTTGCAAACTCCCAGAGCTCGGCCGCTGAGCCCATGAGCATACCCATGCCGCTCCGGTAGTCGGGAAATGGTCCGAGGCACACGCCAGCCATTGCACAAACTCCTATCATGGGCGTTGTGATGATCCCCAGCTCGATCAGCTTCGCCACAAGCATGATGCCAACGGGGACGCCCTGGGAATGGCAGGCAAGGATAATGAGATCGGCGCTGCGGATGTGATCGATCCAGTTCAGCAACAGCTAGTGGGGGGGGAGAGTAGGTGGTGAGGAAGATTAGACAGTCAGTGTTAAGTATTGTTAGAGAAGATAAACCCATATTGATTTACTCCTCCTCTTGATTCTTTCTTTCTTCCTTCTTTTGGTATCTCTTACCTTCCAGAGGTTCTCGACCCTGTCTGCAATCTTGCCCTCGCCCTCCAACGCCACTTTCTCGATCTCGCAGTCAGCACAACCATGACTGCCCGTCCACTTGCGAATTGCCTCGGCGCAGTGGTTCGCAAACTTGATCGAGGTGCCTGTGGGCTGGCCAATCATCGGCCGCAGATAGGTTGCTGGGAACAGCCCATGCACCCCGATTGCGAGCGCCTTCTTGATCTTGGGGGGTTCCCTGGTCAGGAAGACGTGGTTGGCGGGTGGTTGCTGAGTCCTGAGGAGCAGCTGTCCAATTTGCCGGAGGATGGACGGGTTCTCCTTCATCCGATACGTGGATTTGAACGAAGGGAGGACAAGGTTGGTAGGGACCGGCTGGCCGGGCTTGGCCGGGCTCTCTGGCCTGACTCTGCTGGATATGTCCGACTTGGGAGTACCTGGCCGCATCGGGGACTCGTCGATATCCATAGACTGGGGCCGAAGCCTCTTAGACTTCTTTATGACCTCCTTCTTAGGGGGCTGCTGCGAGGGAGGCTCTTTTGCACCCGATGCTGGTGCCTGTGCAACATTTTGCGCCTGCGCCAGCGAAGGTGCGGGTGGCTGAGGCGCAGTCTTGACTTCGGCACTCGCTGGTTGTGGACGCGCTTCGGACCCCTCCCCTATAACGGCTAGTTCACCGGCCTCCTGGTCTCCAACGCGTATCCCCTTCGCCTTCGACACTGTATCTCGAGACCAAAAGGCCCACGTTGATCCGGCCGGCTGGGCCTGGGGTGAGGTGACAACTTTGTGGCTGGCGGCCGCATCCTGCATCATGACATCCTCTTGTTCTTTTGCTCCTTCACTTGCTGGTGCAACAGCTGGCTCCACGTCTTTCCCAACAGCCGCATCATCCGACCGCTCTTGCTCCACTGATGTTCGGCTTAACCAAAATGCAAACCATGACTGTGCAGGGGGATCGGACCGTACCGGCAGAGCTGTGGTTGCTGTTCCAGCAGGTTGCAGGATTTGATCCTTTGGAGGCTCGAAATTCGGCTGAGTTTCGCCTTCGGCTTCGGGGGCAGGTCCATCACCACGGTTCGAAGAATCGGAGGCTGGCGGTTCCGTCACTGCTGCTGCAGGCTCGGGGTTTGGGGCAATAGGGGGTTTGCTGAACCATCCTAGCCAGCCGGATGCCGTGATAGGACTCTGGGTGGTTTCTGTACCGGATTTCGATAGCTGTAGCTCCGACAGAGGTGTTGAGCTTTGAAGCTTATCATCTATACTGGGATTGCCCTCGTCCTTGTCCACACTAGGGCGGCCCCCTAGGGATGTTGCTGTTCCAGTCGACTCGACCGTTCCTGATGTAGTACCGGCGTTGCTATTCGCGGATGGATCCTGCTTGGCTGCCCCCGTTTTTCCAGGTCTGACACCGTCTTTAGGAGACTGAGCCAGGCTGCGCTCGTCTTCTTGTATTTGGGGAAGCGATGTGGTCGCAGCGCCGTCGCCAGCGCCAGCGCTCAAGCCTGGAGAGTCTGCACTCTTCTTGGTATCATACCGAGAGAAATCGGGCGTTTTGTTGGGCTGCAACGTACCCCCTAAGATGGTCTCGCGGGCGACTTGGGTCGACGCCGACGATTTGGGAACTCTGGGCCACGATCCGTACCAGCTTCTGGCTTTGTGAACCTGTAAAGCTGCTTAGAAGCCTACGTGGCATTTGGGACAGTGTAATGTCCTAGGAACAGAAGACATGGACTGGACTCTCTCTCTCTTACCTGCTTCTGCGAGCTGGACTTGGTGTTCTCATTGGATTTGGATGGGGGCAAAGAGCCTACGGCTTGGACGGTGGAGGCTGATGCTGTTGATGGTATCGGGGATGAGGCTGCTGGGGGTTCAGACGCAGTGCTCGCTTGAGATGGCAGCTTAGTTGGGTTCGGATTTGTCGGGAGCGGGAGGCTGGCGGAGCTGGTGCTGCCCTCAGCTGGGTTCGGGCGCACTCGCTTGTGGAGACTCATTCTGGGCCTTGACGTATCCGCGGAATGACGAAGGTAAGATACCTTACTTTCACCCTACGGAGAATAATCATTGTTGTCTCTCTAGAGACACATCGCAAGCCTCTTTAAACTGGCTGCCTTGTCGTTTAGGTTGTGGTTGGTGGTGAGCTGCCGCCTGGTTGCCACGCACGATAAATCAGTAAGGTACCTAGCTACCAATCAGCGTCATGGACCCACTCGTCTCCAGAGACCGGACCCCTCCAGGCTCGCGCTCCCCACTTCAACACGCGCTCCTGGTAGCCTCATTTATTGGCCACTCTCTCGCGCTGTGGAACGCCAGTGCACAGGAGGTTTCCGTCTCACAGGAAATACGGATTCTTTAGGCATGCGGCCATTCAGTCGGGTGAGCAGCACTCAGTAGATCCTATTTTGCTTGACCTCGGACCCCGCCCAGTACTAAAGGTTAGGAGGCACGGAGCAACGTTGGTACAGTTAATGTGGGCGGCAGTCGATGTACTAGGAAGCATGGATACGGAGTACCGCCCCCTTATCTTATCGCATTGAGCGGGCGGGTTCCACTATAATTTTTTCTCAATCCTCTTTTCACAATGGCTTTCTCTAGTACTACCTTCGTAATATCTGGGACAATTTTGGTTGAATAGCTGCTCTCAAAGGCAAGATGGTCTCCCTCAAGCGGAAGGATGGGCCTGGAAACAAGTCTACCTCCAAAATTTCGAAGCCGTCCTTGGAAGGACCTCCATCAAAGAAAGCGAAACCAGACCAGACCACCTCGAAATCCCGGGACAAATCTACCCCGAAGCAGGGGACCGCCATAGGCAATGGGACGACAAGCGCACTACCCGTCATCTCGCGGCTGAAGGAGGAGGAACCCCTATTCCCTCGCGGGGGTGGAAGTGTGCTATCCCCGCTTGAGCACAAACAGATCCAAATTCAGGCCAAGAAGGATGTGCTCTTCGAACAAGTGTCAGAGACTTCGAGCAAGAAGGTAGACACGTCCTCCAAGAAGAGGAACAAGGCAAAGTCGAAGTCGAAGTCTGCAACCAACGAGGTTGTGCAGGAGGCCAACTCGGTGAGGATAGAAAGCCTCAATTTCAAGGTAAGGACCACAGTTTTGGGGCCAAACCCCACATGGAGCTTGGGCGCTAACACATCGACAACAGAGACTCATCAAGGGCTCACTCGTGCTCGGCCAAATCAGTGAAATCAACCCTCTGGAAGTCGTCCTGTCGCTTCCCAACAACCTGATCGGCCACATCCCAATCACCGCCGTCTCGAACTTGGTCACCAGAGAGCTTGAATTGGCGGACAATGAGGATGAGGATGGCGCCAGCCACGACCAGGGGGATATCGAACTCGGCTCTCTGTTCTCTGTTGGGCAGTACCTACGAGCTTGTGTTACGTCTACCTCTGACGAAGGATCTCCGAGCGTCACAAAGCCCAAGCGTCGCATTGAGCTCTCGTTGTATCCCGAGCTCGCGAACTCGGGGCTGTCCGACACGGACGTGGTGGAAAACTGCACAGTGACGGGCTTCATCCTCAGCGTTGAGGATCATGGGTACGTTGTCGAGCTAGCGATCGACAGCTCTAAGCTTCGCGGGTTTCTCCCCAGGAAGGAGATAGACGAGAAAATACCGCCGGGACAGCTCCGACCCGGATCTGTCCATCTGTTCCTCGTCACGGGGAAGGACTCGAACGGGAAGATTGCGCAACTTTCCCTGCTCTCCAAGAAGCTGGGGAATTTGAAAAAATTCCCTGCGGGGGCCCAGACCATCAATACTTTCCTCCCGGGCACAGCGGTCGATGTGCTGGTGACGAACATCTCCCGGAGAGGAATTGTCGGCAAGGTCATGAGTCATCTTGACGTCACTGCGGACATAGTTCATTCTGGGGGCGGCCCAGACGGCGTCGACCTCGAGAGTCGGTTCAAGGTTGGCAGCAAGGCGAAGGCCAGGGTCATATGCACCTTCCCCGCTGCACATAGCCCGAAAGTTGGCATCTCGTTCCTCGACCATGTGGCTACTTTGAGACCGAGGATGACCAGCTCGAAGACGGACGGGCAAGAGTGCCATCCCCTAGCAGCAATGCCGAGCTCGTCCACGGTCGAGCGCTGTGTCGTCCGCAATGTTGCGCCAGACATCGGCCTATTCGTTGATGTGGGCATAAGCGGTGTCCCCGGATTTGTGCACATCTCACGTGTCAAGGACGGAAAGGTCGAGGCTCTGTACGAGGCTAGTGGCCCCTACAAGACTGGATCGGTGCACCGGGGCAGGGTCATGGGCTACAACGCCCTCGACGGAATCTTCCTCGTGTCCTTTGAAAAGAGCGTCCTGGAGCAGAAATACCTGCGCGTCGAGGACGTGCCGGTTGGCGAGGTGGTGTACGTGACGATCGAGAAGCTCATTGTGAAGGAGGAGGGTGTGAGCGGTCTGATCGTCAGGCTAGCCGATGGCATCACAGGCTTCGTCCCGGAGATGCACCTGGCTGACGTCCGGCTCCTGCACCCGGAGAAGAAGTTCAGAGAGGGTACCAAGGTCAAGGCGCGGGTGCTATCGACAAACGCGAGCAAGCACCAACTACGCCTGACCCTGAAGAAGACGCTGGTCAACGCGGAGGCGAAGCCGGTCAAGGCCTTTGATGAGGTTAGGGTCGGGCAGCAAGTGCCCGGCACCATCATCAAGATCAAGCCGATGGGCGCATTTGTGCAGTTCTACGGGACGCTAAGGGGCTTCCTACCCATCTCAGAGATGAGCGAGGCCTATATTCGAGACCCCAACGAGCACTTCCGGGTGGGGCAGGTTGTCAGCGTCCACGTCATCGACGTCAAGCCAGAGGCTCACCGGCTCGTCGTGTCATGCAAGGACCCGTCTGCGTTCGGGCTCGAGAAGCAGATGGCGCTGCAGGGGCTCAAGTTGGGGGACGTGGTGTCGGCCAAGGTGACGCAGAAGTCCGGTGACGACGTCTGCGTAGAGCTCACCGACAGCTCGCTCAAGGCCGTCCTGCCGGCCAACCATCTGACGGACAAGTCGGCCTCCAAGAAGCAGTCGGCGCTCAAGAAGTTGCACGTGGGCCAAACCCTGGGCGAGTTGGTCATCCTGGAGAAGGACGAGGGCCGGCGCTCCATCCTCGTGTCGCAGAAGCCGAGCCTCGTCGGGGCCAGCAAGGATGGCCAGCTGCTGACCAGCATTGCGGAGGCGAAAGTAGGTGCCCTGGTCCAAGGCTTTGTGAGGAACATCACGGCAACGGCCGTGTTTGTCCGATTTGCTGGCAAACTCACTGCCCTCCTGCCGAGGTCTCTGATGGCGGCGGGCATCCGGGACGAAGAACAGTTCGGGATGCGCCCATACCAGCCACTCCTCGTGCGCATACACTCGATTGATGATCAGCGCTTGGTAGCCGCCATGCCAGACGTCGAGGCGGCCCAGGCGGAGATGGGGAACGAGAAGAAAAAGTCGCGCCATGAAGCGCAGGCCGCCATGAGCCCCGTCGACGCGACACTTGGCTCAACGGATGACATCGTCCTGGGAAGGCTGACAAAGGCGCGGGTGGTCTCGGTCAAGAAGACGCAACTCAATGTGGCGCTAGCAGACAACGTCCAGGGCCGCGTCGACGTGTCTGAGGTGTTCGACAGCTGGGACGAGATTGCGGACGCCAAAGACCCCTTGCACAAGTTCTCGCCCGGCCAGATCCTAGACGTCCGGGTCATTGGGGTCCACGATGCCCGCAATTACAAGTTCCTCCCCTTCTCACACCGCACATCACACTCGGTTCTGGAGCTGTCGGCAAAGCCGAGCAGCGTCAGGAGCAAGAGTGGCGATCAAGGGGAAGGGCAGGGGTACAGCCCGCTGTCCCTCGACCATATCCGGCCCGAATCGACCTGGCTCACGTTTGTGAACAACGTGGAGGACCACTGGCTCTGGGTCAACCTGTCGCCCACGGTCCGAGGCAGGATGCGGGCCATGGAGGTGTCGGATGACAGCTCACTCGGCCAAGACCTGCGACGAAACTTCCCCGTCGGCTCAGCTCTGCGGGCGCGGGTCTTGGCTGTCGACCCCACGAGCGGGCGTCTTGACCTCTCGGCCCGGTCCCCCCGGCCCAGGGAGAACATGTCGTGGGACGAGGTGGAGCAGGACACGGTGGTGCATGCCAGGGTCACCAAGGTGACGGAGCGGCAGGTGATGCTGCAGCTGAGCGGCTCCGTCGCGGGTCCTGTGCACATGATAGACCTGTGCGACGACTACGATGAGGCAAACCCCCTGGGGTTCTCCAAGAACGACATCGTCCGGGTTTCCGTCGTCAGCGTGGACAAGAGGAACAAGAGGATCAGGCTCTCGACGCGGGAGTCGCGCGTGCTGAACTCGTCGCTCCCCGTCAGGGACCAAGAGGTCACGAGTGTGGCCCAGGTCGAGCCGGGCGCCATCATCCGGGGCTTCGTCAAGAACGTGTCCGACAAGGGCCTGTTCGTCACCCTTGGCGGCGAGGTGACGGCTCTCGTCAGGATATCGGACCTCTCGGACAGCTACCTGAAGGAGTGGAAGGATCACTTCCAAGTGGATCAGCTGGTTAAGGGCCGCGTCGTCTCGGTCGACGCGGCCGTCGGCCAGGTCCGCCTGAGCCTCAAGTCCTCAGTGGTTGACGAGGACTACGTGCCGCTTCCCGGTTTTGCAGACTTCAAGCAAGGCCAGGTGGTCACGGGCAAGGTCCGGAAGGTGGCAGACTTCGGCGCCTTCATCCTCATCGACAAGTCGGCCAATGTCAGCGGCCTGTGCCACAGGAGTGAGATGGCAGACAAAGCGGTAAAAGACGCCACCAAGCTGTACCAGGATGGCGACGCCGTAAAGGCCCTTGTTCTCAGCGTCGATGCGTCCAAGAAACGGATCAGCCTAGGTCTGAAGCCGTCATACCTTAACGAGGCCGACAGCGGCGAGGATATGGATAGTTCAGACGGGGATGACGATGACGCTGCCGCCGCCCTCGGTCCGGACGGTGACAGCCAGTATGAAGTCGATGAAGATGAAGATGCAGATATGGAGGATGCAGACAGCATTGTTCTCTTCACAGGCGGTGCCGATGATAGCCAGGATAGCGATGAAGATGAAGATGACGAGGACAATCATGAGGCCGATGGTGACGTGCCCATGGCCGACCAGGACGCTCCGGGTCTCGATGCTGGCGGATTTAACTGGTCAGGCGGCAGCCCCGACGAGCAGTCGGAAGGTTCTGAGCACACTGACCAAGATGATGCCTCCTCGGACAAGAAGCAGAAAAGGAAGAAACGGAGAAAGCCAGAGATCCTGGTGGACCGGACGGGAGAGATGGACGCCAACGGGCCCCAGACGGCGGGCGACTTCGAGAGGCTTCTGCTGGGGCAGCCTAACTCATCCTCGCTCTGGATCGCCTACATGGCGTTCCAGATGCAGGTGAGCGAGCTGGCAAAGGCACGCGAGGTCGCAGAGAGGGCCATCAACACCATCAACACACGTGAGGAGACGGAGAAACTCAATGTCTGGGTGGCATACCTGAACCTCGAGTTAGCCTACGGGACAGACGAGACCCTCAACGAGGTGTTCAGGCGGGCGTGCCAGTATAACGACGAACAGGAGCTCCATGAGCGGCTGGCTAGCATTTGCATCCAGTCTGGCAAGCATGACGTGAGTGGGACACTTTTATAATAACCCCATCCATCCCTCTCCCTCACCCCAACCTCACCCCCACCCCGCCCGCATAAGAACAGCTCCTAAGTGTCGTATTTTTATTTTTATTTTCATATTTATTTTATTTTCTAACCACGCGATGGTGTACAGAAAGCCGAGGTGCTGCTCAAGGCAATGCTCAAGAAGTTCGGGAGCAAGTCACCTGAGGTATGGCTAAACTACGCCCATTTCCTCTACACGTCTGGCGGGTCAGCCGAGCGGGCACGGTCTCTGCTGCCGCGGGCGATGAAGACGCTGGACAGCCACACCCACCTGGCGCTGACGAGCAAGTTCGCGGCGCTCGAGTTCCGCTGCGAGCACGGCGAGGCCGAGCGGGGCCGCACCGTGTTCGAAGGCCTGCTGGCAAGCTACCCAAAGAAGTTCGACCTCTGGAACCAGCTCCTGGATCTCGAGATCTCGGTGGCAAAGGCAGACCGGGCCGTGGTCCGCGACGTGTTCGAGCGTGGGACCAAGGTGAAGAGTCTCAAGCCGCGCCAGGCCAAGCTCTGGTTCCAGCGCTGGGCCAAGTGGGAGGAGGCCAACGGCGACGTCAAGGCCCGCGAGAGGGTCTCGACCAAGGCCAAGGAGTGGGCCAGCCTGGCCCAGGCTAGGAAGGCTGAGAGGGCCAAGGCGCAGGTCGAGGGTGAAGAGGAGTAAAAGGACTGACTAGCTCTACTATATTTACATCTAAAGTCTGGACCAACACAGGATGGCCGATGGCCCCTAAATGGTTGCTCAAGGATAGCATCCACGTGAAATTCTCATGGATTAGAGTTTCGACAAGTTTTATACCTAAATTAGGGAAGGCCGGGGACTCCTTGTCGGTACCTTAACTGTCTGTCGGCCGTATCGTGCGTAAAATTAAAAAGAAGAGAACAAGTAGAGAAGGAAGCAGAAAAGGGGAGGACTTGTGGAGAGCGATCGTGTCGTCTGTTTGGGACAATCCCTATTTCCAGGCGGACAGAGGACACAGGCCGGACGGTGTACCGTCTGGTCTGACTTATATTAGAAAGATTCGGCGCACGTGTGGTAGTCGAGGTATATTTTTTACGTGCCTACCCCGTAGTCCCTGCGTCCAGTACTCCCGATTCCCGAGGGACCTACCTACTAACCTACCTACTAATCTACCCAGGGAGGTACATCTCTATTTACTCAAGTCCATTGCAAATGCTAGTGACCAGGCTCCCCCCGTGCTCCTCCGGAAAGAGTATCTGTCGGGAATGGAAAGAATCAAGAATGACGGGCTGACCGAACTCAACAACAGGCCATCATGCGCCACGACCCGGACGGGAATTTCCGTGCCCACCAGCCCGCTGAGAAGCTCAATATACGCCCCACCGAGTGTTCTTATTCCCAGGCGTGGGGTGTTTAACAGAAGAAAGGGGAGATACCCCAACGTCACAGGGGATATAGAAACCAATCAACAACAATCATAAAGAGTGGCTGTCGTGTCTGTTATCAAATATGCCACTTCTGGGCAAAGGGGGAAATCACTCGTCGTGGGGATGCGAAAATTTTTTAATTTTTTTACTTGTCAGGAGTGAGTGTGTGTCTGGTATGATTTGGGGGGCACAAGAAACACCCCACGCTAGGCTTGGGCACTGAGGCATAATGCGTACATGCTGCATAGGTTAGTTAGTAGTACGAGTTGTATGTACACAGTACTCCGTGTACGTACGTAGTGGATTGCCCCGGTTGCCGCCCATCGGTAGGATCCAGCATCCCACACGAACGCATCGGCTTCGTTGTCCATTAGGCCACCATCGCAGTACACCGCCACTTACTAACTAGTCCTAGGTAGTCAGGTAGGTAGGAAAGTACTAGACTCGCTGAAATTGGAAACTCAAGGTCACCCAAAGCCGCCGTTCATGCCCGCCGTCCACCGGGCAGTTCTTGGAAGTTGACCGTCCGCGCAATCCTTGTTCCGGGGTTGATCAATATGAGAGTGTGCGGACGAGTATGTATTGCAGTTTGGCGGCACATCGGGCCAACGGCGAGAGAAAGGAGGTCATGTAATTGCTATCGATGCCATCTAGCCAAGAGTCAAAACGCGATTGAATCATAAGAAGAGGGAAAAGAGAGAAAGAAAAAGAAAAAGAGAGAAAGAAAAAGAAAAAGAGAGAAAGAAAAAGAAAAAGAGAGAAAGAAAAAGAAAAAGAGAGAAAGAAAAAGAAAAAAAGAGAAAGAAAAAAGGTAGACGTGAGAGATAGGTATCATTGTGAAAGACTCGACATGCCACGCCGTCGCCATGCAATTGAGTCACAAGCCACGAGTAAAAAATAATAAAAACCCGCGGATCGTGAGTAAGATTACCCTCTCTCTCTAGACACGATAGCCGTCAAAAGTCGATTAAGTCACCCTAGTGGCCACCCACCTAGTCGGGACGCCATCTGGGCCAACCTCATAAGGCCTGGTGCTGGTCCGCCGGGGAGGGAGCGCCCACCTTGCCCTCCCGGGTCGCTGGTCGTCAAGCTTCCCCCTCTTGCGCATCGCCATCTCCATGACGGCGATGCGGATGAAGTCGGAGTTCTCCCGCATCTCGCGCTGCCGCCCGGGCAGTGCGGCGGGCGTCAACGATGGCTGCTGCGGTCCCACCTCTGCAGAAGATGCTCCCGCCGCTGTGGCAGCCGTGGACGCTGCGGCCATTGCTCCGGCCTCCACGGCTCCACTTGCTGGGGCGAGAACCTTCTGGCCTAGCTGCAGGCTCGGGCTCGGGTAGGGAATCCTGGTGGTCATCGACGTCGAAGACGGTCGTGAGCGCTGCACCTTATAAGTCTGCATCTGGATGGACGCGGTGAATACAGTGCGGACGGGTATCGACGGAGATGTGCCAGGTTGAGACAAGATGGCCGCTCCGGCCCCTGCTCTAGGCCTAGCCACAGCCACAGCCCCAGCCCCAGCACCCACGGGCCTCGATTCCATGCGCGCACCCGTCGTGGGGTTCAGGTACCGGCGAAGCGCGGCGCTAGGCTCCTCGTCCAGCTGTGGGGGTCTGCGCTCGTCCGTAAAGGGCACACGGGGGTCGATGGTCAGGATGGACCTGGTCAGGAAGTCCTCGGGCGGGATGGAGGAGAGGTTCAGCGTCGAGATGGACCGCGCAGCGTTGCGCAGCGCCCGAAGCGAGGCCGTCAGGTTGCTCTTGAAGGCGGACTTGAGCGGCTGAAAGGGGAGCGGGAGGCCCATGTCGAATCGCCACTCGTTGGAGCCCCCGGCAGAGGGGGAAGCCGCCCCGTGGTCGAACACGCGGAAGTCCAGCTCATCCACGGGCATGGCTGCCGCAGCCGCTGGGGAGGCCCAAGGCATCTTGTGCAGCCCCTGGTAGGATAACGGATGGTCCTCGCCGGCATCGCCGCCAGGCGGAGACGAGACAGGCTCAAGCCGCCGACGGGTGGGGCCGCACGAGCTCCGCCGCCGGCTGGGGCTGGGGGTGCGCGGCGACTCGAGCGAGGACAGCGCTCCGGTCGTCGTCGTCGTCGTGAAGGAGCCGTCGAGCGAGGGCATCGACTCGACCGAGACGGCACGGGTCGACAGGTTTGTCGACATGGTTGTCGACAGAGCGGCCTCCGACTCCATGGTACCCATGGCGTCCATGGTCGTGCTGAGCGTGTTGCTCCCGGCCAGGCAACCGTCATCGTCGTCATCAGCCAAGCTGGTAAAGGACATGTCGCAACTGCTATGACCGCCGCCCGCGACTCCTTCCACATCATCTCCTTCGTCTAGCTCTTCCAGCTCATTGGGAGCGCTCAAGAGGATCTCGAGCGGCCGCCGGCCCAGTGTGAGACTGATCTCTTTCTCCGTCTCCTGGGCACGCTGTATAATGGAATCCACCGTCATACGCTTTTCCCTCGGATGGCGCAGGCTCCAGCTACTGATGGAGTTGCCGACGGTAAAAGAGAGACCCGGACTCGGACCTGGAGAGGGACAAGGAGAGGGAGACAAAGCCCGCCGGCTCAGGCTCAGGCTTAGCTTCGGGTCCCTCTGTGACTTGGATGGTGGGATGTTTGTAATGGCCAGGAGAGCAGCCACAGAAGGCGGGATCGCATCCGAGTTGTGCGCATCCTGTCTCCTTTGGGCGTGGCGCCTATCGTGCAGGTGCTGATGCTGCTGATGCCTGTGTTGTTTGTGCTGCGGGTGTTGCGCATGTTGTGTGTGCTGCTTGCCGACGGGGATGCGCACTGGGCTCGTTGGAGTAGTTGGTCGCGTGATGATTGTCGTCGCCTTGGGTGGGCTCGGTGTGGGACTTTGGCCAGTACTCGACCCAGGACTGCGTTGTGTTTTGTGCGGTACATGCGACACCGAAGATAGACTCGGGCTCACTGGGATCTGAAGGACCTGAGAAACCTGAGAGGCTTGAGAGGCCTGAGAGGCATGCTCTCCGCCCCGTTGCTTCCACTTTGCACCCATGACTTCTTCAAGGCTCTGTGACTGCTGGGAATATCTAGAGATGTCGGCTTTGCTAGTGTCGTAGTAATCTCTGGTGCTGTTCCTGGTCGAGATGCTGCTACTGCGGTCGTCATCCTTTCCGGTGAGTGATGACCGTCTTCGCTGGAACTGTGATTTCTGTTGTGGTTGTTGTTGTTGTTGTTGTTGTTGTTGTTGTTGTTGTTGTTGTTGTTGTTGTTGTTGTTGTTGTTGTTGCTGCTGCTGCTGCTGCTGCTGCTGCTGCTTGTCCTGCAGAGGTTGTTGTTGGTGATCTGGTTGGTGTGGTAAGGGGTGTGAGGGCTGTGAGACTTGGGTCCTCTGCTGCTGGCGGGAGACCAGAAATCCTCTCGGGGACATCATGTCTGCTAGGTTAGGCCCGTCGAGGGCGGGATTCCTAGGCGGTCGCAGTGGCACGACGGACCCTGATTTCCCGAATTAGTCTAGTACGGAGGCCTGATAGGTACCTACATACATAGTACGGATACTCCGTAGTAGGGTAGGTACTGTAGGCGGTAGGTTGGTTGGGAGGTGGGGACCTTGGACAGGCAGGAAGAACCCGCGGAGTTACAGGGACCATGCCCACCTTCTATGGACATGCATTGCCTTAACTAGGTAAGGTAGCCAGCCCACAGACTCAGCCAGCCACTCGCTGAACAGCCGATTCAGTTGTCAACCCTAGGCCGAGCCCAGAGTCAGGGGATCCCATGGTCCCAGCCAACAAATCAATGCGATGATGGATGTGCGGAGTATGCAGTACGGACTATGAAGGGAACAGGAGTCGTACCTCGACAAGAAACTTGGTCAGGACCGATTTTTGTACGTAACCGTACGTAACAGAAATACCTCCAACAGAGGATGTTCCTCAACCCTCAATCATTGTCAATCCCGGCAAACATAAAATTCGGAAGCCGTCCGGCCGTTACCGGCTTTCCATTCTTTTTCTTCTTTTCTTTATCCTAGTATTCACCAGCATTCCATCCGGGGGGCGGTTATTCGACCGACTGGTTGCGACAGGGCGGCGTGGATTAACCATCCACAGCACCTAATCTCGTGCAACTAGCTGCGCTGTGGTGGGTGGTGCGGGTGGCTCCTTGGTTGTAAATTCCCAAAGGAAGAACAGCGACGGGACAGCCCGAGGGCGAAAAGACAGTACGCACGAATGACGACGGTCAAAGGGGATAAGAGAAGGGAAGAAGAGAGAGAGAGAGAGAGAGAGAGAGAGAGAGGACGAAGAAGAAGAAGAAAAACAGAAAAGACCATCCAGAGTCATCTATCTGTAGAAGGAAGGCCATCCGGAAAATCAAGTGGGACAACGGTCGTGGGCAAATCGATAGATAACAAACCCACGCCCTCTATCAGCCATGCACGCCCAACCTGACTTGACCCAGTGATCAGTGACATTCACCTCGTCGAGTCGTCCACGGTGCCCGCAACGAGCCCACCCACGCCCACCACCACGCCCAGGTCGTTGTGGTCAGACAGCCAGCAGGTCTAGTCCTGATAAGAAAGGAGCCGCGTCTCAGGCCGATTACAGACCCTCAGGCTCGCAGCCGGTCAGTGTCACTCCGCGCCAAATTGTTGAAGGCTCAGCCAATCCGGTCAATCTTGCCAATCTTGTACTGCCCTGCTACTACCTAGCTTACCTACCTAGCTACTAACGTAGGAAGGAAAGGTAGTTAAGGTAAGTAGTATGTATGTGTACTCCTTACAAGCGACACAACAGGCAAAACATATACATAGGACGAGAGCACAAAGGAGCAAAATGTGCAGTGCCGCAGTCAAGATAAAGAACGTTCCTTCCCAACTCCTGGCATCAGGGCCCCCGTTGAACTGGCATCGCAGACTGGCGGCCTGACTCGAGGGCGCGGTTTGTCTTTTCCCTGTGTCTTCAAATTTGCCCAGACGGAAAATAGAAAATGGAAAGCGACGAGTGATGAGTGACGAGTGATGACGGGAGTGACCAGTGAGAAGTCGGATCACGAGGTTGATTATTTGGTACGTAGTAGCTTACTAGGTAGGTATTTGGGTGCCTCCTGCTGATAAGCATCTTAAGGTAGTGTGCTGTGAACCTGTAGGTCGTCGTAGTTTGCTACTGATGACCGACAACAGTTAATAAAAAGACTTTGCGACCCCTCCACTTGCGCCTCGCCTTGCTTGCCACAGGCTACAGATACATCAGTGTTCCAGTTTTCAACCCACATGTGCGGCCTGCCCGGCTTATCCGACCGCTTGGCGTGGAGGACACCGTCGGACGGCCGGACATAGGTAGGAGGCCAGAACGCGTACTAAAAGTTGAGACCACTTGTCCTATTGTCCACCTGCAATACGTAGGTCCTCAGGCAAGGTTTCCAGACAATTGACTGGCCGAAGTAGGTGCGCCGATTCCAGCTATACCTACTCGCAGTACAGTGGCTTGTGTAAAGAAGCATACTACGTTAGGTAGGTAGGTATGACCCCGTACAACAACCCATGGCTCAAGCTGACACGAAGCTTATCAACAGGCCTTCATTCGTCATCTCATAAATCTGTCATAGCCTCCCTCGCCTCCCTTGTCGTGATACGGACTAGATCTGTACGGAGGACCCTACCAAAATCGATTGCTCACAGCTTTCGATTTAGACCGGCAGATTACAGTACAAAGTCCTCTTCCCACTGCTTTCGAGACCGCTATTCTTTCAGTGGTTCTCTAGGGCTCATTAGGGGCTGGGGTCCCCTAGCCTGTTTGACCGATTAGCGAGATTGAGCGCTATTGGTTAGCGAGAGANTGGGGTCCCCTAGCCTGTTTGACCGATTAGCGAGATTGAGCGCTATTGGTTAGCGAGAGAATAACGTACGAGTAATACTATAACACTGTATACATAATACTTTACCATGTTAGGCGGTGAGCAATCACTTTTGGTAGGTCTTCTGTACTTTCTCATCGTACCCATTCTCTCCTACCTTAGTTCTCATTGGCATGTCAGTGTACTAGTAATTCTAAACGCTAAATCGTCTTGTTTCCCTGATTCCCTGGTTCCCTGATTACCCGATTCCTTTCTCCCTTGCTCCCTTGCTCCCCTGCTCCCTTGTCTTGTTTCCTTGCTTCCTTGCCCTCCGTGCGTCCCCCCATCCCATCGGGCAGCCTGTCTCTTGTGCCAATGTGTCGATTACTGGATAGGTAAGTAGTGGAATGCGGGGTAACAAGGCCAAGATAAGAAGCGATTGAGGATTGGTGTTGGTGTTCTTTTTTTCTCTTCTTTTTCTGGGGAAGCAAATTAAACTTGGATGGAATGTCTCAAAGGGGACAAGACAAGCATGGGATGTACGCTTGGTCTACGGTACACTACAAGCTTGGCGCAAGGGGTAGGTTCTCCGATCAGATCGATCTCCCAGGTGGGTGGTAATCTATCGGTACCAACTGCTACCTAGGTATTCATAATCCCGACAGAGCTCGTCAACAAGCCCTGTTCACATATTCCATATTATGATAGCTCATCGGGCAGGCACGAGGGATTGGAGAGATGATGTATCCGTACGGACCATGCTCGCTCTAGAATCGTCGGATTTGAACCAGGCAGGGGTGGTGTGGTATCAAGTTCAATATTATTGGGTCTGTTAAAAGACTTCGTCCGCCATACTGTCCACAGTCGAGTCTCCGTCTGTCCTAGTCCTCCAAGCTCCAGGGCACTCACATCTTACATACCAGACAAGTACTGGGGAAGTGGGGTGGGTTTTCCCCCCTGGAATACAAATAAAGGGAAGCACCTCATGAAGTGAAGTGAAGTCCCGAAGTCGTCATTGTGCTTTCCCCACCTGCCTAAACAAGAAAAACCCAGTCTCCCAGACGAAGCCCATAATAACTGAAAATAACTGTGGAAAAGCCAAGCGAGATTCGAATCCCCAGTCCCCGGATTTGGAGCCCCTCTCCGACCACGCATTTTACTCCTAGAGGAAGAAAAAAATGGGAATAAGAACGAAGAGAGAAGGGAGAAAGGCAGGAGAAAAAAGAGGAAAATAGAGGGAAAGTGAAGAAAATATGCGCCCCCGACTGTTGCATTCCGGAACGCCGTACAGTGTGTATAAAGTGCACTCCCCCAATCCGAAGCCTGGCCAAATAGTGAAGATGGGCCCATGTAGGTTTAACAAGGCAAGGTACCTAAGGTAAGGCCATGAAGTGGGGGGTTGGTCGAAATGCTTTGTCGAAAATAAATGCCCTGATAGATACTACTAGAAGGGCCGACCAGGTGGCGGTTCTTTGGGAGTCCTGGGTGTGATGACACCGAACCTCCGATCACCGTATTTGGACATGCGCTCCTCGCCATAGTCCCGATAGTCTCGGTAGTTTTGGTAGTGTTGGTAGTTTTGGTAGGTTTGATAGTCGGGGGTGTCGACATCGGCGTCGGCGTCGGCCCCTGCTTCGGCTTCGGCTTGGGGATAGACTCCCTCGCTGTAGAACCTCGGTCCATGAGCCGGGCGACTCAGGGCTGCACGCGGGTGTTGATGCGGGTCAGGGGCAGCAGCAGCAGCAACGGCAGCGGTAGTGGTACTGGCGATGCCGACAGCGTAGCCCCCGCCGCCGGTGATGGCGATCTCCTTAACCATGCCGTCTATCTCCCTCTGGACGTCGCTGACCCGCATAATGCCGTTGACGGTCATGGTCTCCTCCTCGCTGCTGCGCGGGCTCTGGCTGCGCAGCTGCTGCTCCCCGTCCTTGTCGCGCTGGATGCGGATATCCCGCAGCGCCACGGGCCTCTTGCCACCCCGGCCGCGTCTCCCGCCTCTCTTTCCACCGCCCCCACCCCCTCCAGTCTTTCCACCCCTTCCGCCCCTCGTGGAGCCCCCGCGCCCAACCTTGCCGCCGCGGGTGGTGGTGTTGGTGGTGCCGGTGGTGCCGGTCGACGAGTCCGAGTAGTTGTAGCCCATCTCGACATCGGGAGAAGCACCAAAAGTCATGGACGGGAGCCACCCTCCCCGCCCGCGGGTGCGGAGGAGCGGCCGCAGCGCTGGCGCCGAGGCCGTGATCAAAGCCAGGTTCGTCTCGATCGCCGACGTGACGAATCCTATGCTGACCGTCGGGTCTGGCTGCTGGATGAGGCCAAAGAGCCCCTGCACGAGAATGACCAGGCGGACGATAGACGTAATGGTTACACTTCAGGGTGAGGTGACGAGTTGGCCCGGGAGTTAGCAGGCAGGCCGATTGAACTTACAGAACAAGAAGAGGGCTGGGGATGGAGCTGGAGAATGGGGAACTTACAGGAATCCTAGTAGGAAGACGAAGAGGAGGGCAATCTTGGTCTTCCTCGGTATCTTGAGGTCCACAAAGATCCACAGTGGCAGGCCGAGGACCAGCAGGTCCGTCATGATGTTGAAAGCCGCCGTGGTGGTGAATAAGACGCGCTGGTCAACACACGTGCCGCCCCTGATGGTCGGGTCCCAGGTGAAAGGGATGGGCGTGCACTGGAAAGTAATGGCGAAGAAGACGCCCACCATCTGCATCATGTTGGCCGCGTTGAGGCAGTAGATGAATCGTCGCACGCCGTCCTTCTGCCCAAACAGTCGGAGCAGGAAGATCAACACTGACGACTTGACCAGGGCAAGGATCGGGTTGTACAGGATCTGCACCCCGTAGTTCCAGATCCGGCCGGGGATAGGGTCGTGAGGCGGCACGTTCTCGATGCGGATGCCGATGTAGTTCGTCTTGATGACTGCAAGGGCTGCGGTTAGGAAGAAATACGGGCTAGAAAGGGGACAGAACCGGATCCAACCAAGCCCAACCAGACCGAACGAGACCGAACGAGATCGAAACGAGACCAACCGAGACTTACAGAAGTAGCTGACCACTGTCTCCGCCAGAGAGAGGAACATTGCAATCGATATCAACCAGTCGTCCAGGCCGAACTGGCGCGTTGCCAGCCTTCCGACTGCTCGAAGTATGATGACCACCAGTGCCAGCGCCGGGAAGAAGAACACGATGAAGATCGCGAGCGTTTGGAGCCCGCTGGTGGGCTCCTTGGGGAGGTCCAGGACTGAAGCCATCTCACTCTCTCGCCAGGCGGCAACAAATCATCCATCCATTCGCTTTGTTCACGGCCTTGGGTGCCAAGATGGCATAGGCCCGCTGACAGACAGGAGGCCGAAGGGCGAGAACGGATGAGGCAAAAGAGAGACTATGGGAGAAGTAATAAATAGAAATAGATATATGTAAAAACGAGTGGGAATGCTCAGGATGGTGATTAGAAGGGAGCAAAAGGAGGAAAGGAGGGGGAAGGAGGAGGGCAGGATGAGAGTGGGCATGATGGGCTGGTTATAGTTTATAGGCTATAGCTAGATGTAGGGAACGGTGACGAGAGTAGGCAAGAAGGGAAAGACGGGACTGGGAGCTCGTGAGTCCAAAGGGAAAGATGCAGCATCTCATTGTCCTGCCTGCAAAGCTGTAAAGCCGCCCATCCCGTTCCCCATCCCGTTCCATCATGTCAAGCAGTGATCGGCGATGGTCACCAGACTTCTGGATAGGCTCGTGCCCCTCCCACCAAGTGGCAGCTTTCCAGGCACATCAGGGACAAGGGCGGGAAGGTGGGAAAATTGATGGCGATCCTTGTTAGATGTCTCGGGGAAGAAGGTGAGGCATGCATACAGAACCTCCTACCGGTTAAATCTGCATCGTGTATCATGATTCCCTATTGAGAAGATCACCTGGGGAAGACGGACAACAGATTGGACCGGAGACTGTAGACTGTAGACTGCGTCATACCTCATGGGTGGTAGCAGGGTAGGGGTGGCGGGCCCGGCAGTGCTTTGGTTCCCTGCGCTTCTGTGGGTATGTATGCAGATACTGCCGACATACCGAGAGGATCATTACTCCCTCCTTTCGATAGATACTCACTGGTCTGGTTGGGTATGGTGGTATGTAGGCGCCTAGGTGGTTGGACGAATGATCCACAGAGGATGGGTGCATGCTCATCCATGCACCCACGCAGCTTTGAACCCTTGCACTCAACTACAAAGAATTGCCACCACGGGGTGCGTCGTCCCATCTTTCCCCATACACCGTGTGGAGGCGTGAACTAGGAGAGAAGAGAGCCCCAAGAAAGAAGAAGAAGAAAAAAATAAGAAAAAAAGAAAGAAGAAAAAGTAAAAGACACAAAGAAGAGCTCCCAGTCTTGGTCCAGTCGTCCAGTCCTCTCTAAGCTAATGTGCATCTGCAACTGCAACGGCTCGGATAAAAAAGTAAACGAGCCATAACATGCCACGGCAGTCACTTGAAGGCTGCTCTTGACTTATATCCGGTCTCAACCCGATCCAAGCCAATCAAGTGAGCGAGGGTGTGAAATGAGTGACTGAAGTCAGTGATCAGTCAGGCCGGTTGAATCCGAAGTCTACCGAGTGTCTTTGTATCACTTCTCTGAGAATCAAAGGTGACTCAGGTGCCAACCTAGAACATGGAGAGCCGCGTGCTGCCTTTCTTCTCCTCGATTCCTTCTCCTGGCTGTTGGGACCAGAAATCCGTAGATGCTGCTGGTTATGGCACAAGGGTTCAGCTTTGATATTCAAAGGGGACCGTGCACCAGCCGTCATCCTGAAACTCCCGCGGGCGGCCACGGAAGGAGCCCCACAAGGCGGCTGAGAAGGCTGATTGTGCTGGAACCAATTGGCTTTTTTTTTCTTTTCCAGAGGGGGCATGGGTAATGCGTGGCTCTTTACGTTCCTGCAGAGGTGACCTAGCGCACATCTGGGGAGGCGACAGGGGTCGACCGACCCACATGAAGACGCATGCGATGGAACAACAACCTACAAGACGGGATGGAAGTCTTCAACCTCCACTGTTTGAGATGCCCCAAAGCAGCGTCTCCATCAATGCTCTCCCTCTTTCGGAGGGTGCTTCATCATGCTACCATAGATATTCCATGCAGGCTTCTCTGCTTTGCTTCTTATTTTCTCATCCTTTTTCCCCTTTGTTCCTTTTTTTTCTCCTTCTTTTTCTTTCTCTTTTTTTCGTCCCGAATTAAACGATCTGCCGTACATACATCCACCATATCTTCTTGCCTCCGCATGCGCCGATATGTCTGGTCCTTCATCCCCTATCATTCATCTGTGCGCACAGCGGAGTTGATGCGGCATCGCCGACAGCCGGCCGCTTTTTCGCCTTCCTTGTCCACCAGAAAGAAAGAAGCACCCAGAAAATTGACAAGACAGGCGTTTACTATTGGTTTCCAGTCCCCAGTTCTCACGAACCCAACATTCCGGGCTTGATGGTACGGCTCATGTCAAGAGACGAACATGATGCGCCGCTTACCAGCATACCGTTCGATGTTCAACTCCCCCTCAGCTCGCTCAACCTCAATCTCATCTCCAGCGCCTCGTCTATGGATGATCTCGAACCGATCCTGCACCCCGAACGGCAAGTAACAGGCCAGAATGTTGAGCAGCAGACGACGGCGGGACGATATCGGAATTCGACACTGTGTCGAGTGGCCCTTCCTTCAGCTCGTCCCTGTCTCTATCTGTTCACGACCCGGGATCTGTCCACAACCTGGGAGCCACGCAACCTCAGCCACCAACCAAATGGCAAGTGGCAAGTGACAGTGCGTCTTGTTGAATCTTCACCCGGGTTACCTGTTAGCACGGCATACCAGGGAGAAAGCCTTAGGAGATCGGCTTCAAGAAGAACAAGTCTCCCACCTACACACATTTCATGCAAATGTGGTCCGAAGTTACCTATGTGTCTATATGTTTGCTTGTAGGTCAAATACACAACGATTTAGCCGTCTGAGGAATTACAAGACGAAAGCCAACGCCCCCTCCCAAGAGGACAAGAATATAAAAGACCCGGCACCAGTACAAGCTACGGGCCGGGCTTTACCGAAAACCCTGTTTCTATTGCTGCCACCTGATGCCTCCATCCTGAAGGCCCCTTGTGTCTCTCGCCTTTCCACGTTTCCAACCAGTATCTAGTGAAGTCTACTTGATTTCGGGCCATGTTCGCCCGCCAACCCGATCGATCCACTTAATGTATTGCATGCTTATGTGTATAGGTACGTGCAAGGGCGAAAGGGGTAATTATTAGATATGAAGTCTGTGACATTGGTGGGAGAAACAGAACATAGACAAGCCAGAAAAAAAAAGGGAAAAGCAAGTCCGAGGACGGGCTAAAAGAAGGAGAATCAAAAAAGAAGGAAAGGGCACAATAATAAGAAACGAGATATGCAGAGGGAGAGAGAGAGGGGGAGAGGGAGAGAGAGGGAGGGAGAGAGAGAGAGAGATAGAGGGAGAGAGGGAGAGAGGGAGAGAGAGAGAGTGTGTGTGTGTGCGTGTGTATGTGTGCGCTCAGCTGTTGGCATCATAAGAGTCCAACATACCTAGGCATTCTAAATAGGTTGGTTGGCAGGTTGGTACCCAGGTAAGGAGGTAGGTGGGGAGGTGAGTAGTCGCAAGAGGGCTCACACACATGTTTTCCCCCGGGCCTTTTAGCTAGTCTGCGTCTGGGGATGGCCGTGGCCGGACTTCTGAAGAGCCCCGACATCGGCCTAGTCCCCATCGTCCCTATCGTCCCTATCGTTTTCATGGTCCCGCGAGGAGACTCTCCTGGCAGAGTCCGGGCCGAGCACCGTCCCTTCTCGACGATCCTTGAGCCTCGATGTCAGGGCCCCGAGTCGCTCCTTCATTGCCCCGATGCCTCCTATGCCGGAGCGTCTCCGCTCGCTCGCCTCACTGCCGCCATTGGTGAAGCGTCTCAAGCTCCCGCTCCCGCTTCCGCTGCCACTGGACCTCGGCCGCAGGTGTTGGTGGGGGTCAAGATCGAGACCGCTGTCTCTGCCGTTCCTGCTGTCTTTTTGGCCCTTGCTGTCCTTGCTGTGCTTGCGGCCCTGCCCGCTATTCCTTGACGAAAAGGTCGCCGTGGAGGTTTCCTGGGGTGTTGGCGGCGTCATCATCAAAAAGGTGGGCAGGCTCCCGGGATTTCCGTGGGCCCCAGAGGCTCCGGGCCCGAGAGACGACGTGAGCGAGGATGCGTTCAGGGCGAGGTTGCTGCGATGGGACCGGGCCGAGGCCACGCTCGAGCTCCGGCTCCCTCCACGCGGGATGGGGATGGAGGATTCAGAGCTCCGCAGGGAGCGAGGCGGCGAGCGCGAGAAGTCGACGGGGGAGGTGCCAAAGAGGGAGGACGAGTCGTCGCTGTCGTCCCTCGGATCGGACATGGCCGGGTGGGCAAGCAGGACCGAGCTCGTGGCCAGCTCTCGCAGCTTGGACTGCTGGGCCGTGCTGGGCCGGTGCTTGGAGAACTTGTTGCCGATGATGGCGCCCGTGTGGGAGATGAGGGCCTTGATGACGCGGCTCTTGAGCGCAAGGGCGAGCTCCAGGTTGGACCACGTCTTGTTGCGGTACTCAATCGTGGGCAGGCGGAAGACGAAGTCGTGCACGTCCTCGATGTTGCGGTCGCCCTTGCCCTTGTAGCTGAGGCAGAGTACGACGGACGGCATCTTGATGTAGGCGAACGTCATGTAGTTGCTGGCCCGCCCGATCATCTTGGTGAGATCGTCCGACCGCTTGTTGTCCTTTTCTTCGGCGCCCTGCCTGCTCCGCAGCGCGAAGCGTGACGACTTCTTGCCCTCACTGTTGGTTGACATTGACGAGGCGCCCCCGATGGACGACACTCCGGTAGAGGACCGGCCGATGCCCGGTCGCGGGGTGCTGCCCGACCGGAGCGACTCGAGGGACGGCTTCTTGCCCGGTGTCCGGTACGACGACGCCCCCGTCGCCGAGGAGCGGAAGAGCCGGAACGAGTGCCCTTCGCCCGAGTGGATACTGAGCGCCTTGGACCTGGCCGAAGATGATTGGGGGGGGGCCGACGACAACGCCTTCGCATCCGACGACAGTGTGGGTCGGAGGCGCAGTTCCAGGGAGCGCGCACGCGTGTTGAAGGCTAGGGCCGAGGCCGAGGCCCTGTCGCCGACCCGCCCGGTCGACCCGCCCATCGACTCGTCCTCCAGGCCGCCGCCACCACTGTCCTCCAAGTCGGGGTCGGGCCCGGCCCTGACCATGAAGGGCGAGTCGTTCCTGCCGTTGCCCATGTCGTTGCCCATGCCCGACGTCGTCGCCACTGCCGCTGCCGCTGCTGCCTTGTCCCGTTCGAGGCCGGGGAAGATGTACTCAAAGAGCTTCTTGCCGACCTCCCTCTCGAGCTGGACCTTGAGCGGGAACAGGTTGACCTCGAAGTGGTCCATGACGGGGATGCCGGCGATGGCCTCGAGCATGTTCCAGCAGACTCGAATCATGGGCTGGGACTGGCCGCCGCCGCCGCCTTGAGTGGCCTGAGCGGCCTGAGTGCCTGAGGGCTGCTGTCGGCCCCCCGTGGCCAGGCGCTGATCGTCGATGTAGGGGGCAATCATCTCCGGGTAGATGGCGTCGGGCAGCAAGTTCAGACCCAAGACCTTGCCGACGCGGACCAGGTTGACGTGGGAGCCGTCTGAGTTGTCGGTGCGATCGTACTCCATGTCCTTGAGCTGCAGCTCCACCAGCGGCTCGTTGTTGTCGCGGATCAGGTGCCAGACGATCTCCTTGGCCGAGATGCTCCACTTGAGCAGGGCGTTGCTCTGCGTGGCCGTGTCGTACTTGCGCTGCGACGTGGTGATGGCCTTCATGGTGAAGAAGAGCTCGTCCTCGCACGCGGCCAGGTCACGCTCCAGCAGCAGGCGGTCCTCCAATCCCCGCCGGTCCAGAGACAGCGAGTGCACCAGAAAGTGCGTCTTGATGTCCTGCAGCTGCTGGATGCGCTCCTGCAGCCGCACCACCATCTCGGGCGCGCCCCGCAGGTCGCTGAAGTCCGACGCCAGCATGATCTTCTCCAGCCGCTCGCTGCGCGTCTTCTCCGCCGGCTCGTTGTACATGAGAAGGTCAAGCACGATCACATACATGGCGTAGTACTGAGACGAGTTGCACAGCGCCCGGGCCTGCGGGAATTCCACCCACAGGTTGTCCATCCGGTTCTCGGTCGGGTCGCCGGGGTGAGAGGTTAATGACGACTTGGTCGGTTTGAACGATGATGACGGCGCTGTTATCCTGTCGCTTTCCCCTCCCCTTCGCCCTTCTCCTCCCTCTTGCCCTCTCCCTTCCCCTTCCCCTTCCCCTTCCCCTTCCCCTTCTGTCTCACCTTCTGTTGTGGCCCCCGCCGCCGTCGTCCCTCCGGAAGAGGCCCCGCCCGTGTTCACCTCGTCATTGTACTTGAGCCGCAGAGTGTTGAACTTGTCGTATCGCAGCATGGCCGAAGTCTTTTGCACCACCCGCCGGAAGCCGAACGGGTCCGTCTGGAAGTCAAACATAACCTCCATGGGCACCCACGGCGGCCACGACGAGCCGTTGGGCGTGCCGTACGTGCTGCCCGAGTACATGGACAGCAGCTGCGTCGAGAACCACTTCTGGTGCGTTACAAAGAACTGCGTGCTGTCCATGCCAACCAGGAACCGACGCTGCACCAGCCCGCTGACGTTGTCCGAGATGCGGTCCTTGTCCAGGACCTCGACCACCTTGAGCTCCATGCCCTTGGCTGTCACGAGCACCACGTGCTTAGTGTTCTTGTCACTCTGCAGCTGGATCTGCGGCGCGATCAGCCGCACGTGGTAACTGTTCTGGGGCGAGAAGCCGTCTGCGATGCCGCCGGACAGGTCGTCGATGGAGAAGTTACCGGCATTATCCGCCCCGGCCCACTGTATGGTATTGCTACTACCATTGTTGTCGTTGCGACTGTTTTTGTTCTTGTTCTTGTTCTTGTTCTTGCTCTTGTTGTTCCTGCTGTCCTTGCTTTCCCGGTCGTCCCCGCCAACGAACTTCTTGCCTTCCTGAAGGACCTTTCGGATCTTGTCCTCGATGTCCTTGGCAGCCTCCCGGTCAAACCCGGCCTGGTCCGAGGGAGTCGCCGTATTCCCGGTCCCTGAGGGCGCTGGCGTCGTCGACGTGTTCGTCGTCCTCGCTGTGGGCGGCGGCCTCACTGGCCTCGACGGCCTGACCTTTGCTTGCTCCTCGACAATGTCCAGTATGAACTTTATGGCTGGCCGAGATAGATAGTAGACGAAGCCTCGCCGTTGGCTAACCTGGTGGCTGTAACGGAGGATGATGTTGCGGAGCAGGTTGTTCCACTTGAGCTGCATGTTGTGCACGACGAACCGGTTTTTGAAGTCGCTAGCAAACTCGGCGCTTGACGGCAGGGATATTGAGCCTTTTGTGAGCGCTATTCGGGTGGTCCCCCCCTCGTCCTTGTCCTTCTTGTCCTTCTTACCCTTCTTGTCCTCCTTGTCCTCTTCCTCTTCCTCCCCCCCTGACCCTCTCAACCCGCCCGAGTCTCCCTCACCCCCGAGGCTTTGCCATCTCATTTGCTGCAGCATGGTCTCCAGGAATGCCTTCTTCTCCTTCAGCACACTGCTATGTCTAGTGAGGGCATCAAACTCATTCCTCAGACCGGGGTCGCGCCCGTCATTCTTGATCATCTTGAGCTCTGCCTCACCGATGCTCCGGGCATGCGTCTCGATCTGCTCCGTCAGCTGAAACAGCCGCTTCTTGACAAGGTTCGACTGGACCCTGCGAGGGTCGTCGTCCTGGCTCATGATGCAGAGGTGTGTCGGCTCGTGGCCGAAGGGGCTGGTCCTATCCGGGTCCCCAGCGATCACGCCGCCGATGTCGGTCTGCCGGAAGTACGTGACCCGCGGTGCGTAGGCGAGCGGCAGGATCTTGGTGTCGGGATTCGACTCCGTTGGGAGAAGGCTGTCAAGCTCGACGAAATCGTCCATGTCAATCCAGCTGAAGTCATTGTCGGGGATCGTGAAGCGGGAGAGGTCATGACTGTCGTGGCCGTCAGGACCGCCGTCATGGCTGTCGTCTGCGGCGACATCGAAGCCGACCTGGGCAGTCTTCTTGGCTGAGTCGGCAGTCGCTGCTCGTATGCTCGCCGAGACGGCACGCACGTCTACGGATGCGAGATCGAGCTGGCCTGCATGGATCTTCATCCCCGTGGTCCTGGCTTGCGCTTGCGTCTGGGTCTGGGTCTGAGTCTGAGTCTGCGTCTGCGCCTGTGCCTGCGCCTGTGTCTGAGTCCTGGCGCCCCTGTCCCGCGTGTTGAACTCTTCCCTTCTCTGGTGGAGATCCAGCATGAAGCTGTCGAAGCGAACCTTGATGCCGGTGGCGAGCATCGACGCCTCCGAGTGGTGGTCCTCGGTGTCCTTGTGCTTGTAGATGTGGCTGAGGAACAGTGGCGCGAGCAGGAGGTTGTACTTGATGGTGGCCAGGTGCCTCCCGAACTTCTTGCTGTTCTTCTCGCGGCCTGGCCAGAGGGAGCCCTGGCGGACGGGGAGCGACATGGGCCCGCCGAAAAGCGACCACCAGGCGAAGAAGTGAGTGAAGAATCGGGGCGTGAGGTGGACCGTGTTGTAGCTACGCGACGGCTCCAGGTTCGACGTGGCCCAGTCCCGGTCCACGGGGGCGCGCACGGCGACGGAGAGATGGATGTGCTGGCTCCTGAACCCGCGGAAGGCGTCGTAGGCTAGGTCGCCGTCCGGCTTCGCGTGCTGCCGCGTCTTCAGCACCACTTCGTAATGCGGCTTGAAGGTGAAGTTTCTGTTCCCTTTCTCGATCGCCCGCTCGAACACCAGGCCGGCGAGCCACTGCACCCGCCCGGACAGCTTCATGATCACCTTTTGGAACGCCGCTCCCGACTTGCTGTGGCCCTCCTCCCGGGGTCCGGGCCCAGACGCCGCCGACATGCCATCCAGCAGCTCCCCACTGGCACGGCGGGCCTCGTCTCGTGCGTGGCGGCTGAAGTCCGGCACGGCCAGCACATACTCACCGCTGTCCACCGTCATGAACCGCTTGGGGTCGTCATCCACGTGCACGTTCCACCGCACGTCGTTGCGCCAGCACATGAGGAACCCGGCGCCCGTGCCCGTGACCTGGTAGGGGTCGCGCGTGCCCTTCAGCGCCAGGTGCACGTCGCCATCGCCCTTCCACGCGACGCGCACCCTCGAGTGGAAGTTTAGCCTGATCTTATCCCAGAACCCCACGCGCTCCGACGGGTCCAGCTGGGGCTTGGTGAAGGACTCGATGGCCATCATCATGTCCTGGATCACCGGCTGGTACGACGGGCCCCACGTGATCCTCGTGGGCAGGGCCGTGTTGATGTCGATGCTCATGTCCGAATACGACTTGACGGGGCCCAGGGTCCTCCGCACGTCGATGGCGAAGCTGCCCTCGCCGGACGAGCCCAGGCCCGGGTCCCTGGGCGGGATGATCGTGACGCGCACCCTCCGCGTCGACTCCGGCCCGTGGTACTCCTCAGCGATCACGAAGTCGGTCCTGAGCGACAGGGCAAACAGCCGTGGCGACTGCCCGGGATTTAGGCCCGGCACGTGCAGCAGCGGCAGCGGGTAGTCCCTCAGCGATATCTTAGCCTCGCCCATGTCGATTGCCACGCTCATGGGCACGAGCAGCGAGTACTTCATGTCGCGGGGCATGCCCTTTCCCACCTTGTACAGGAACCCGGGCAGCTCCCTCATGGGGAACGACGGCTTGTCTATGGTGAAGTGCAGGTCCTGGATCAGGGCCGACATGAGCGCAGGCCGCTGGGGGACCTCGAGGATGTGCTCGTCGTCCTCCACGTCGTCGGGGAGGTGGTCCGCGCCCCAGAAGAGGCTCCGGAACTCGCTCATCCTGGTCCGAGCCACCAGGTAGTGGCGGTCTATCCGCCTCCTCCAGCTCTGCGCGTTGTGCTTGTTCAGCTTCTGCCTGGCTTCCTTGATAGTCACACGCGCCCTGCCCGTCATCCCCAGGCAGGCACCGTCCGGGTCGTACCGAGGCCTTCCGATCCTGGCCCCCCCTGCCTGGCCCTGGCCCTGGCCCTGGCTCCCGCTCTCGGAGCTCGACCACCGCCGCCCATCCTCGCTCCGGGCCTTGGCCCAGGTCGGCCCCCCGCCGCCCGGGTTTTTCGACCGCCCCCGCGCCATGACGGAGCGAGTTCTCAGCTTGCCCGACCCCCTCTTCGTCTCTTCCTCGTGCATCTTCTTCACCTTGACCTGGAAGGCCTCCTCCCGGGCCAATCGCTGCATCTGCTCGATGCGACCGGCGCGGTAAATCATGCCGAGCTTCCACTCGAACGCGCCGTCCTCAAGCTCGAACAAGAACGTCCGACTGCGAAGCGACACCTTGGGGAGCACCCTCGGGCCCTCGGGCCCCTTCTCGAGAATGTACTCGTTCGTCCCGGTCTTGAACCGGTGGTGCAGCTGCTGGACCGACTTGAACACGTTGATCAGGTTGTCGGTGGTCTTGTGCACGATCAGCTCGTGCGGCACCGCGAGGCGGATGGCATCAGTGACCAGATCGAACATCCTCTCCTCTTGGTACCCACCGCTCTGCAGCTTCTTCCGAGACTCACGGTAGTCGAGCCTGCCGTTCTTGATACTGAGGACCCTCGCCCACACGCTCCGCATCCTCGGCGCCTCAGCGTAGAGCCTGATGAGTTTAGAATTGAAGAAAGGAGGAGACCACCGATGGCGGCCGGCCTCCAGGCTGTGGATCTGAAGCATCATCCGAGGGTCTGCCGGCATGTCGGCCTTGATCTGCACAAGGGCAGCCTTCAGGTCAACGGCCACGAGCTCCCGGACGGGCTGGCCTCCTGCTCCTCCTGCTCCACCTTCCGCGGGGTAACCGTGGGCCGAGGGTGGGGCCAGCAGACCCGCATCCGACCGCGAGTGAGCCTGGGACGGGTATCCAGGCCGTGGTGGTGGTGCCGACACGTCTCGGCTCTGGCGCATGAAGGCCTTTCGCAGGACCATGGTGGCAACGCCAACGGCGTAGTGGCGGTAGAGGGAGTACTGTATGAGCAGGGTGCGAACATGCGAGTGTATGTGGAAGACGGGGCCCTGGTTGTCACTGAGCGTCGACAGGGCGGCCTCGAAGCGCGGCATCTTGACAAACGGCTCGATCTCCCACTTTTCCGAGGACTCCACTACAAAAGCCTCGAGGCCCTTGGCATGCATGGCAATGCGCCGACCATCCCCGGCATTCTGATACTTCTTCCGCGGACTGACGGGAACGGTCTTGAGGAGCTCGGCCTCCGGGCCCACGCTCGTCCGGCTGCTTGCCCGCCGGCGCGACGGCCGCCGCTGGAAGCCGTCAAGCCTCTGGGCGCGGTACTCTGCTGACCACGACTCCAGTTGGAGGGCAACCCCGCGGGTGTCTTGCGAGATGTCCTCGTCTATCCCGGCGACCTCTACGCTGAAGTCCGAGGCCTGCAGCTGGAAGTGGACAAGCCAAGCCGGCATCGCGCGCAGGAAGTTGTGATGCCTCGCCGTCTTGACCGAGGCCCGCTTTTCCGGCTCCACGCTGAGCCGCAGCTGCCTCACGATCTGCCGGAGGCCGTCGCTGATCTCGGGCCTTACCATCTTGACCGAGAACGTCTGGAGGTTCCCCGTGGCTATGACGTGGACGTCGGGCGACGCACCCAGCTGGATCTTGAGGTCGAACGACTCTGTCTCGAGCAGGTCGAAGCGGCTGCCCGACGAGGTCTGGTAGTAAAGGTTGTGGGTCTGCACCCGCATGGACGATGCCAGCGAGTAGTGCAGGTCCTCGACTGCGGAGTGGAAGGACTCGACATCCAACGACACGGACGATATTGACGAGATGATGAGGTCAAAGTCGTCCGGGTCTGCGTCCGCCTCTGCCCCTGCCCCTGCGCCCTTGTGCACTGGCGGGAGGGCTATCCGCACCACAGGTTCGTGCATGGTGAACTTGATGTTGGCCTTGGGCAGCAGGCGCGAGATCAGGATGTGCCGCTTCTGGCTCTGGGCCATGGCGGCTCTGGGGCGGGGCTGCAGCATCGCGAGCAGGAGCGGCAGATGGCGGGGGTCAAGGTCGACCGAAGGTGACGTGACCACCGAGTTGGCAAACAGTATGTTCGCATTCCTCTGCTCGGCGCTCCCGTGGTCCGTCAGCTCGACCGTCTTGGACGGCAGGGTGGTCCTGACCGTCGTGGTCGCCATCGGGATGTACACCAGCCGCTGCGGCTTCCCCTGGCCGTCGTCGATGCCGATGGAGATGGAGAGCGCAGCCGCCAGCGCCTCATGGGCGATGTCCTTGGAGGGGAAGTACATGCGGTGGGCCGGCGACTTCGGATCGAGGCGGTGCAGGTCTATCCCAACCTCCTTCATCGAGGCGTTCAAGAGCACCGGTGCCCCTGCCATCTTGACGGCCTCGATCTTCTTCGTCAGCGCCAGGAAGCTGACGGCAAACTGTACCTCCTTCACACCCCTGAGCAGCGAGCTCACAAACTCCTTGGAATCCGAAACGGTCTGCATCAGATCCTGGTCCGTGCTGCCGGGCACTTGGATCTCCTGGATGACGTCGTCGACGGAGCCAGCATTCACCTCAGTCTCGACGAAGGGACTCCCAAACTGACTGCGACACCTCCTGTACAGATCGGCGCAGAGCTGCATGTCGTCGTAAGGCAGGTGGACACGACCGAGCTTCAGTGCCACGCTGGCGTCCCGAAGCCCGTCCAGCGCCTCGTACAGGAACCCGTGCACATTTAGTGTGGCGTTGTCCAATATCTCTATCGACTCATTGCCCTCGGCGGTGAACAAGACGCTCCGGAGCGTAAGAATCCATTCTGCTTGGTGCTGTTCCTGCCGCCTCTTGCCCCTGTGCTGCAGGTAGAAGCGGGCACGATCGACCATCTTGCGCCGAGTGTCCACGGCGACGGTGAAACTCCCGAACTGGACATTGCCCACACCGACCACGTTGATGCTCGAGTTTGTCGCCACGACGTCGACCATCCGCAACCAGTTCACGTTCCTATGCAGTCGTTTGATCCTCTCCTTGAGTCTCATCAGCTGCCTCCATGTCTCGCTCCGGGCAGGGCCACCCGTCCCCCGTCGAATGATTTGCGGCTTCGGCGTTCTCGTCCTAGGCGGTGCGCCTGAGGCTTTGCCCTGCCCAGCCCCCCTTTTGCCTCGCATGTCAGCTAGCACACCAGCGCCCCCTTGCAACAGTGTGCCTTCCTTAACCCCCTTGCCCCGGTCTCTGCATCCATCCCCGCCCCCATCCCCATCCCCATGCACATCGGCGTCTTCCTCCCCTTCATCGTCCCCCTCGGCCTCCGCCACCTTGCTTCCTTCTAGTTCCTGAATATCCACAGTGACGACGAGCTCGCTCACCACGATGCTCAGCCAGGTCGGCTGGGCAAAGGTTGGTCGGTGCACATGCAAGCCGAGGCCCCGAATCTCTATCTTGAAACCATCTCGTGGAGTGTAGGCCAGTCGACGCAGCGAGAAGTACCCAACGCGCTGGATGGAAATGCCAGTGATGATACGTATTATGGCGAAGAGGACGAAGGTCGACAGGTAAGTGAGGACGAGGACTCCGAAAACAAACGTTGGATTTAGGAGAGCCATGGCGCTTCAAGTGGCTCGTCGCCCGGAGTCCGCCGCGATTCCCGCTTTGCTCTCTGCAGATATTGCAACACGCGCATTCTCGTCAGACAATAGGCGACGGCAAGATTGGCAGGGGCCCAAGTTCTTGTAGAGGTGTATTGGTCATACCTTGCGGTCGCCGGGTTTGTGGCATACCCGACCATCAATGCGCCCTCAGCTTGTTGAAGCACGCCATCTGGACTGCTTGCAAACGGGGAGGAGGAGGAGCATTCGAGTCGCACAGGGCGAGCGAGCTCAACGAGCGGGGGTTCTAGCAGCAGGCTGCAGAAAGCAGGTTGTTGTGTGACGACCTGGGAGAGCTTCTTTGTTGTGGCGCTTGAACGTGGCAACGACAAGATGTATACAAGCGCAACAGACCATCCGTACACAGAAGAAGTGGGACGGGTAGAAATTAAGGGAGGGGAAACTGACGACCAACTCTTAAGAGGGAAGAAAGAAGAATAAACAAATACCCAACAAAGCAAGAGAAGGGAAACAGCAATATGCCTTCGGGGGTCCAGGATGGAGGTGAATTGAGTTCGCACTACTACTATCGTACTAAGGCTTTCCGAGTACTTGACAGTCAGAACAGCTTATCGCATTGTATCTTCCTAGGTAGGTATGCTTGCTCACCTTCCAGAACGGCATCATCCGAAGATGGCCTGGGTGCGGATATCCTCGGGCAGACCCCCACCAGGCACACCAGGTGGATGTGATTGGACGCGCACGGACGCTGCTCACTGGTTCCGCCTGGGTTAGAGAGCCGTGGCGTGCGTGGCTCCACTGCAATGCCACTGGATTTGGACGAGGCGTCTTGGACATGCCTCACCAACACCAGCACACCTAGCCTCCCAGTCTCCGCTTGGGGTTCTCTACACTTTTGGTCTTCCTACACTTTTGGTACAGGAAATGTCCCTCTTAGTAGAACTCCGAGCCCAATAATTTCAGAACAGAAACTACAAGGTTGAATACCTATGCTCCCGTATCTGTGAACTACTCTTAGCAGTGTGCTAGCCATGCCATCTCATGTGGATGGGAAGCAGCTCCTCCTACTAAGACGGTCTCGAAACCATGGCCACTTGTTCAAGGAGTTTCTGCTTACATTAGGGATGAAGATCATGATCCTTCGGTGCTAGTTTAGCCTGGCTTGCCTGGCTAGCAACAGCACCTAGACACAACTACATAGCACAGATACGAACGAGGCAGTAAGCATATTATGCGCTGCTGGATGATGGGCAATTCACTACACAGATTGACTGTTGTCAGTGCGTAGGGTGCAAGGGACGCGTATTATATTTTGTGTACCCTACAATACTTGTTCAGGCGAGAACTCGGCAGGAAATAAGTTGTCCCTAGAGAGCAATGAACGATGAGACCGGCATTACCGGGCCTTAGGAAAAGGCTCTGAGCCAGAGCCAGCATTGTCGACGCTTCTCGGACCGAGCTCTGACGCCCGCAATGTTGCAACCTTATCGTCAACGAGCGCGATTTCGACGTCCACTTTCAAGATCTTCTCCTCTAGTATCTTCTCGTACTCCTGGTCAGTCAGAGCAGTGAGAGGGCTCCATCTTGAATGTAGCCAGTCCTTCATTGATGTCGACTTCGAATTCCGCTCGGCCATCATGTTCGCTACTGCCTGGCCGCCGCCTGCGAGCACAGAGAAGATGATAGCGACAGGGATAGCATCACGAACGCCACCGCCTATCCCCATATTAGCAAGAATCTGTGAAATGGGAAGCAGAAAGGACTAATGTTCAGGGCGGACAGCAGTCGGGCCTTAGCACAAGATGGGACAAACCGATAAGCGCTGATGCAGTTCCTGCACAGCTACCAGCGATGGTGCTGGCCTTGATTTTATCTCCTTTTGACAGACTCTGCTGGCCTCCCCATGCTGTGCTAACGACAGCTCTCGAGCCTACGAAAGATGAGATTAGATGAGACTCATGGCATCCTTCGGCTTCTCATTCTGCTCTGGTATGTATTGGCGCTCACCATAGTAGAAAGACCCTATTGTGAACCACTTGATACCGGCAATGATGGCGTTGATTGTTGGATGACGAGCGCGAGCAACTCCAGCTGCAGCACCAACAAACATGCCACAGGTCCCTAAGCACAGAGACGGAGGGAGGGAGGGTGAGTGAGAAAGGTTAATCACTGTTACGGTCCAAGTCGCTGAGTAGGTATACCTAGGTGATCAAGGTACCTATACAACGTCTGTCAAAGATGAAAAGCATTGTTTCTCATTCCATACCAGTGAATCCACCAATTCTGAGTGCATCGGCAAGCTCTTGGGGGATAAAGTGCTCTCTTGTTCGCTGTTTTCGTCTTTCAACGAAATACTGGCTGGGCTCTGGCATTATTGCTAAGATGCTTTTCCCCGACAGAGGTGAGGCCGGTATGGAGTGAGGGTTGCCGTTACAAGGAGACGTCGAAGCAGTCGACAGAAAAGAGAAGCTTCCAGGAGGGGGGGAGAAAAGAAAAAGATAAAAATAAAGATAAACTAAAATAAAGGAATCCAAAGTTCGATATCAACGAATACGGTCCTGAGGTTAGCTGTACGGAGTAGGGTTTCTCGAGGCTGGCAAGCCTAGTCTTGCTTGGTACCTAGTTGGCCCACTCCTTACGCAGTACGCCGTGTATGTACTCCATCCACGCTGGAGGTAAGGACGGGTACGTACCCTACAGAAGTGGAACCGCGCCTAGACCGGATTAGGACTCGCCGCGAAGATCGATTGGCCTCTCGCTGGTATGTACCCCAACGGGAAAAGGAAAAAATTGCCAACCCTCACCACTTTTGCTTTTAGACTGTCCTGAATTTTTCTTTCCGCACTCTCGAACCAACTAGCAATCGAACAAGGAGAAATAAGGCAACCATCATCTCGTAGGGCCATCTCAATCCTACGTCAGTCCCAAATATTACCAACTCTCAATTGACAACAGGCTTTTTTTTTCGACAGTTTGAACGCTTCTGTCTCCTCGTCCTTGTCGTTGTAGCCGGGCCACATTGCTCTGGCTTCTCGCGCTCTCTGCATCTGACTGCGCGCCTCGTTCTGTCGTCGCGTGTAGCCAAAAACCCGC
Source organism: Pseudohalonectria lignicola (assembly GCA_003049395.1). Taxonomy (NCBI): domain Eukaryota; kingdom Fungi; phylum Ascomycota; class Sordariomycetes; order Magnaporthales; family Ophioceraceae; genus Pseudohalonectria; species Pseudohalonectria lignicola. The sequence goes on from PYSP01000212.1 coordinate 48,357, forward strand.
AACCGCAACCATGGGTATGCTCTTTTTTCCATACGTCTCATCTGGACCTACACACAATTCCCATTACTCCTCTCCCGATCTGTTTGCCTTTTTCTATGCTGATTACCCACCCGCAGCTCCCAAGAAGAAAGAGGTTCAGAAGCTGTCTCTGGGCGAATTTATGAATGATGCATGTGAGTGACGAAATTGATGTCTCCGGTCCGATCATCTGCCCATCCTGCCTGTCTTGCCTGCGCTGCCTACCCTCCCTACTCCACCACTGCCACCACTGCACATCCACCTCGTGCCTACCAAAACGCTAGTAACTGTTCCACGGAAATCTTTTAACGCCGTCGCATACAGCATACGGAGGTTCTTGGGCCGATGAAGTCGAGGACACTTATGGTAGGTTGCACCCACTCTCCTGACCGCGTATGGCTGAGATTCAGACATGCTGATTTGCACTAGCATCTGGTATGCTCCTGCCAACCCTGATTGAGGGTTTCGTTTTACCGTTTAGCTAACTCGCATTTCTAGGGACTCAACCCTTGCCGCCCTCGGAGCGCCGCGGCCCGTCCGGCTACTACACATCGGAGCGATGTATGATTGTCCCTGAAGGTCTGTTCTCGAAAAAGCATAACGGACCCCGATGCTGACTGCTTTGCTCTTCCAATCTCTCAGCATCTTATCCTCCCCGTGATTCTTTTCCGCAGACACTCCCCACTAGGCCGCCTTACACTGCTCACCTCGGCAACCTTTCTTACGAAGCCACCCAGGAGTCTGTCACTGAGTTCTTCAGCGGCTGTGATATCTCGAGCGTGCGGATCGTGGAGGACCGCGAGCAGCAGCGACCCAAGGGTTTCGGCTATGCTGAATTCTCGAGTGTCGATGGTCTGAAGCAGGCCTTGACCCTCGACGGAAGTTCCTTCCAAGGACGGTCCATCAGGATTAGGATCGCAGATCCTCGTGAGTCCTATCCTCTGGTTTACATGTTCCCTCTTAATTTTGGCGCCATCCCTGTGATTCCCCAACGAACCAAGACGGGCGGTGGAGACTAGATGGCGGCTAACTCTTCAAGCAGCCAAGGACAGGGATGGCCGTGGTGACCCGGACAGAGTTTTGGACTGGTCGGCACGCAGGGGGCCCCTCGCTGATATGCCCCGATCTAACGAGCGTACCGATCGCCGCTCTGGTCCTACCGAGTTCAGCGAGCGCCGCGGAAATCGTGAGCCAACAGACGACGGTAAAGTTCGAGACTTCGGCGACTGGTCTCGGAAGGGACCGCTGTCTCCCAGGCCGGATCAGGCCCGCCAGCCGTCATCGCGGGATGGCAGCCAACCACCACGTGAGGGCGGCCGCTCTGACTCGTACACCCGAAACGACCGTCGGGCGTCCCCCGCTGCCTGGGGTGAAGGTCGTCAACAGCAGGAAGGCTCCCGCCCGCCTCGTCGGGAGTTCACTGACCGCCCAGAGAGGGCCCCCACCGCTGCTGAGCGCGATATGCAATGGAGAAGCAGCATGCGCCCTGATGCTCCTGGCAAATCCCCCGGCCAGTCGCGCAGCGGGAGCGAGGCCCCACCCTCGCCCGCTCCTGCTGCCGCCGTTCCAGTCGCTCCCGCCGGCCGGCCCAAGCTGAATCTCGCAAAGAGAACGGTCTCGGAAGCCCCCGACATTACGTCTCCGGCCCTTACAGCAGGGTCTGAGTCTAAGGCTAACCCCTTTGGAGCCGCGCGACCCATCGACACCGCTGCGAAAGAACGAGAGATCGAGGAGAAACGCCTGGCTTTGTTGAAGGAGAAGAAGGAAGCAGAGGAAAAGGCCAAGGAAGACCGTCGGCTTACGAGAGAGGCGGCGGCGGCGGCGAACAAAGCGGATGAGCAGGCTGCAGCGGCGGACGTTGATGGGGCCGACTCAGAGGGAAAGACGGTGAATGTGAAAGCCTCAGGGGCTGCGTCTCTGGATGCCGAAGTGGCTGATCAAGCCCACCAACCCCAGCCCTCGGAGAACGAACCGCCGACAGAGCAAAAGGTGCCAATTCGTCCTCGGGAGCCCAAAGAGATCAAGGAGCCAAGGGACCACAGGGAGTACAAAGACCACAGGGAGCCTAGGGAGTATAGGGAGCATAGGGAGCATAGGGAGCCTAGGGAGCCCAGGGAGCCTAGGGAGCCCAGGGAGCCTAGAGAGCCCAAGGATGCTAAGGATCCCAGGGATGGTTTCAAGTCTCGGGCCACCGAGAGCGGAAATTGGAGACAATCCTCAGGCGAACATAAGGGTCCCCGAGGCGCCCTGACCGGCCCTCGCGGCCGTGGAGGCGGCGGAGGCGGTGCTCCTCGAGGCGCCCGCTATGACGGGCAACGACCACCCCGGTCCAATGGAAACAATGCCCCCGCGGATCAGCAATCCACTCCCTCGACGCCGGTCACGGCAGGGCCGGACTCCGCCGCTCCGGAGGACGACGGTTGGACGACGGTAAAGAAGACCAGGGGAGGTGGGCGGCCCATCCCGTCCTAGATGTACAACAACAGCAGCACGCACACGGCGCTCAGCCAAGCGTCTCGATAATCAGCTTTTTGTTCAGTCTTCCGCTAAACGAACGATATGCCTCATCAAGCCTAGAGTTCCCGCTCCCCTCCCCCTTCAGTGCCCTCGTGATTAGAAAAACCGAACGCCTTGTTGCTTTGGATACTCCCTCATCAAGGAAGCAATTCGACTTCATCGCTGGAGAGTGCCTCTCGAACCCGGGGTATGGTGCTGATTCTCGACTTTGTGCGCGCCCCTTATCTCTGGCTGAGATGGTGTCGACCCGCCCAATCCCTCGCATTCGTTTCACCTTCAGTCGCATTGAAAAACAAAGTTTGGGTGAGAGAACAATGGATAATGAAAGATCGAAGTGGGAGAAGACAGTAAAAGACAAGCCACACACTCTACTCTTCATCCACTCCTCAATGCTCCTAACGCTATCCATAGGCCCCACTCTCTCTTTCCTCACCTGACATGCCGTTTGCCCATGTCGACGGCAGTTTAGATCTCTCGGAATGTTTTCTTGAGGCTCAAGCCCGGACTGGTGGGCCGATTTAGGATTGTTCTTGTCTGATCTGGCTGAGTTGTGGACAGCACCCACCTAACTATCACCCTCTACCAGATCTCAATGGCCGAAGTAGCATTTTTATTTTGAAAGCTTTCATTCGAGGGTCCCACAACAGTCAATGGAAACGGTCTTTGTTGTTCGTTCTCATTGTTGATCTCTCTCTCTCTCTCTCTCTCTCTCTCTTTCTTTTTTCACCCTTCGTTTGTGGATTGAAAATGTGATGTTGGTGGCGTTCTCTACTCATTTATTTCCTTTATGCCCCTTTAACCCCCATTTCTCCTCCGAATTAGAACATCAAATGTTGAATCCATGGCATAGTGACATGCATTTCGAGGCTTTGCATCTCTTTGCCATGGTGACGTTCCCACAGCGCCCACAGTGCTGCTTGAGACCCTGGCGCCATAGGCCAGTAAAGACTCTGTTGGAACGGAAGATGTTTGCGCATGTTTCCAAGTTTGTCCTTTTCACGTCGTCGTTTCGCGGCGGTTTTGGCTGTTGTCTCTTCGATATTTTCTACCTCTTTAGGGTCTTCTGCTTCTCTGCATCTCGAGCAACATTCCGCCCTTCGACGAGCAAGCCCTTGCGCCGTCTCACGGCATCCATATATCTCTTGGCCACGTTCTCCCGGTCGCCATACTCGCCGAGATCCTCCAGGTCGTCCTCTGTAAATGGCACCCAGAAAGGGTCCTCCTCGAGCACCTCGAATCCAGCGAAGATTAGTTGCGGCTGCGCGGCGCCGCTTGTGCGCTTCCGCATCTCGTCCGCAAAGCCGAACGACTCGGCCACGGGGAGTAAGGAGAGGATGGTAAAGAAGGGAGTCCCCTCTTTCATCGCCTCGGAGAGGACGTTGCCCCTTCGTCTGGTCAGGACATCATACACGCGCCCAAGAACCTCGGCTGAGTGAGTGGTTGTTTGTTTGCCTTTAGTACGAGTCCATACGCAGGTAGGGAACCTAGCTGGAGCCCGTCTCAGGTCGATGGCAGGTGATAGGCGATAAAAGGTATGGGGTAGGGGTTAGGTGGCAGGTGGCAGGTGGTTCGCATCGATAAGGGGGAAGAGGAAATGGGAGGGGGGAACTTACTGCTCGCTTGGATCTCGCACGAGTACATGGCCAACATTAGCCGAGGTGACCAATCAAGGAACCCTTTGTGAATAGATTGCTGCACCGTCTTGATGACCTCGCCGGTGAGACGGCCAAGGCTGTCGCGGGCCGAGGAATCCTCTTCGGCAGCAGTGATCTCGACGTCCTCGACCACGACTGCAACGCCTTGGACCGGCTCATGGCACAGTGGGCCCTGGGCGGTCGCCAGTTGGAAGGCGTACGCGATCTTGTCGGACAGGTGTCTGGGATCCAGCGTCTCGTCGGCCGCTGGAGTGGGGTCTACACTCTTGTCAGCGGCCAAAGCCCTCTGGAGGATGCCAGACTTGGTGCCGTCGATCAGGATGTTGGGTCCAGCCCTCCTTGGACCAAACGCCGCAATATGATCGACCATGTTCTTCCACGCTTCACGACCCTTGTCACTCTCAAGCCGAATCTGCAGCAGAGACTTGAATTCCTCGGGCGAGAGAGTCTTGGCTTGGGGAACATCTTCTTCTCCTAGGTTCGCCCCAGGGCTGCCGACAGTGACGCCGGCGTTGGCAGTGGTGGCGGTGTCGTTTTCTTGAGGGGTCTCGCCGGGCATCTGGTCGGGGGTCCCCTGTGCGAGTCCCCCGCGGGAGCAAGGATCTGAATACAGACCCTTGATTGCGCCAGAATTCCTGGACAGAAAATCCGTCGCCTCTTTGGGCAAGGGCTTCACCCTTAGCCGTAGGGTGACCTGTTTCGAGCTGGTGATAGCGACGACAGCACCCCTGCCTAGCTCTTTGTTGGCCGGTGGGCGCATCTCCTCAGCCCGGACTATGGTTTCACGGTAGGGCACGATGGGGGCGCCCGCCTGGATCTCGCACCTGGCAAACCGCTCCCGCAAATCTGTCAGGCACCTCTCTAGATGCAGCTCGCCGGCGGTGAGAAGCACGTGCTCGCCACTCGAGAAGTGTTCGTACTCGGCACAAGGGTCGCTCTGCACCAGGAGCCGCAGGCCGGCTATCATCCTGTCGAGATCGGCCGGGTTTGCGGGCTCAAGGGCCACACGCACAATAGGCCGACTGACTGCATTTCCGACGCCGGCCAGGTTCACGGCGCCTTCCAATCGGCTGCAGAGCGTGCCCGACTTCAGGATCCCGGAGCCCTCGAGTCCGCGGATGCCGAACACGACGCCGGCGGGCACGGTAGCCAGGCTCTCGAGGCTGCGGCCCATGAGCATATATAGTGCCTCTACCCTCGCCATCTCTGGCCGTGGGGCGGCATATGGAGAAGCGGGCGAGAACTTGGGAGGCAGAACGTAGATGCTGTCCCCAACGGACAGTGTGCCGGAATAGATCCGGGCGAAGCCTATCAGGTGTTCGGGCTCCGTAACCGCCGAGCCTTCCTCCTTGGGAAGGCCGGCGTCGGCGTCGGCGTCGGAATCCCCAAGGCTCGCCTTTTCGAGAGAGTTCGACAGGTCGCCGAGGGAGAGGCCGGGCCTGAGACCATCGCTAGCGGCGGCGGCGGCCTTGGCTCGTGTGGCCTCAGCACGCTTCCTCCTCGCGAGCTCGCGGGCCTCCTCGGGACTGAGAGGACCCTTCCGACGCTTGTTCTCAGGCAGCTCGCTGGCTGGGACAGACACCATCTTGCTAACAAAGGCCACCATGGGGTCCGCCTTTGAAGTTTTGAACGAGATCATGGCATCCCGAATGCTCGGGTCGACGTGGTCTGCCCCAGGCAGCGACTGAAGGAGTTCTGGCAGGCGCTCCGCCTGTGCCACCTTCGGCGATGGCAGTGATTCGACAACCGAGACTAAAAGCGCCGTGGAGAGCGGGAGCCACGAGGCGAAGACAGCCGTAAGGAGGAGTCGCGGGTCCCTGGCACGCTGAACATGTGGCTGGATCGTGATTCCCAGCGACTTGGTGATCCTGTCGAGAAGGAGTGGGTCTCCCCTGCCGTTGTCCCCGCCTATGGCGGCACTGTATACGGCCCAGATCTGGCCCAGCACCAGCTGGACGAACATGGGCTTCAACACTCTCCCCTTGAGATGCTTCGGTCCCAGGACCTTTTTAGTCTTGGGGTCCAGGTAGTAGTTCCCCCACAGCACCTTCTCCATCACGTTTGTTTTGATTCCGAGCTTCTTCTCGTAGAGGTCGGCAAACTGCCGGACCGTGAAGGCCCAGCCGTCAATGGCGCTGCTGAAGATGACATTGTTCTTGTCGGGGGCAAAGTAAAGATCCTCGTCGTCCCTCTCGCGGAACTGCAGCTCGCCCGAGTCTTCTTGCTGAGCCATGGGCTCGGCCTCCCTGGCCTCCCTGGCCTCCCTTGCCTCCCGCGCGGCTGCCGCTGCCACCCTCTCCTCTATCCTCTCCCGCCAGTTCAGGTCCTCCTCCATGCGCTCGCCTTGAAAGAAGCTCCCGAGCACCGCGTTGACTTGCTCCAGGATCTTACTGAGGTGGAGATACGCTTCGTTCGGGGTCATCTTCAGCTCCGTGACCAGGCGGTCCATCTTGTTGATGACCAGCAGCGGCTTGAGCTTCTCGGTCCAGGTCTGCCGTAGCACTGTGACAGTCTGGCTGCAGACGCCCTCAACGGCGTCCACCAGGACCACAGCGCCATCGCACAGCCGCGACGCCGTCGAGACCTCGCTGCTAAAGTCGATATGGCCGGGGGAGTCTATTAGGTTGATGAGGTAATCTATTGGCTCAGGGGCCGCATCCGCATCTCCATCTGCGTTGCGTTTCCTAAGCATCGAAAACACGAGGGAAATGGCAGAGGACTCCATCGTAATGCCCCTTCGTTGCTCATCGGGCCGAGAATCCAAATACCGAATCTTCCCCGCCATCTTCGGTGATATAATGCCATTTGTAGCCAGAAGGGCGTCCGTCAGGGATGTCTTCCCGTGGTCCTGTTTATGCAATAGATTAGCGAAAACCCACCCGCGCCGAGGGCTTCAGTGCGGTCTCGAATTGGGCACCGTCGGTACATACCACGTGTGCAAGAATGCAGATCTATCAGCGGCGAGCTCTTGGTCAGCTTGAAACAAAGAACAAGAAAAAAGAACCGGAAGGGGGGGAGGGGGATCTATGTGAAAGTAGTGAGGGGGCAGAGAGACCTACATTCCTGACGTTGTCGGCATCCTGCTGCAGCTGTGCCAGCCTCTCGGGGCTGACAACGGGCATTTTGGTCGGTATTTTCTTTTCTTCTCTGTCCCCAGTTCTGTTTTCTAACAAGCCGTAAAAAGTGCGTCGTCCCTCGGACGTTAAAATAAATGTTATTTGGACCAGGGCGTCCCTCGCAAGTGAGTGCGGGACTATCTACTAGACTACCTAGACTACCTAGGTAGGTAGACAACGCCCCAAAAGCAAGTCGAGATACAACAGGTAGGAAAGTTAGCCTAATATGTACTCAAGGTAGGGTAACCTAGGTACTTAAAAAGCTAGAAATAATAGTGAATCTCATCCTCTTTCGCTCGTCTTCCCATGGCTTGTTCTAGTCTACAGCTACTGAGTCACAACGGAACTCAACTGGGTCATAATGACTAAAAATGTGCCATGGCGTAGTTGGTCGGACGGCAGGCTTAGCGGGGAGTCCATCTGATACATACATGGCCGTCTCTAGCTTCCAGACCCTCCGCTTCGACTGAGAATTAAATAAGTATGGGAGTGGAGCATTGATCTGTGGATCGAGAATTCGACATGTATCTACCTTAGGTACATATCTGCTCTCGTAGGAAGTCAGAACATTGAATCACTGTACCGTCCGTTATCGCCGGCGTTGGCCCCCGAAAGGCTGAACCCAGGGGCAAAGGGCCTGGGCGCACCTGTTATTCTACCCCACCTCCTAAGTCTGATATACGGCTATGGACGGCGGGTTGCATTCTGTGATAAGCATCGACTATTATAGGGGATATGCGTTTATCGGGAGTACTTGCAAGCCCTAAGATTCAATCCTAATTTATTTGGTGGGGTCGCTTCCGGAAAAGCTTCCGGTGCGCCCGTGAGGCAGCGGGGCGAAAAGAAAAGAAAAGAAAAAAAAGGATTTTTTTATTCAATCAAAAACACCGTTGAGAGAGGAACCCCGCCTTGCCCGCCCAGACCTTCCCACAACGTACCGCAACGAGGCTCAATTCCAGAAATATTCCGACTTTTCCCCAGAGGCACGACAACATCTATAGAAAGCCGACTCGCCCACGGATATATCGCCGCCTGGCCCCTCCTCCCAAAAAGTATTAAAATGAGCACTTTCCAAAACGGCGGAGGGCGCGCCTTAGGCGACGACAGTGACGTTGAGGAAGAAGCACTTGTGGCCGACTACAGAGAGCAGGTCCAATATCAGGATGCCCTGGACGACAACGAGGGCATCGGCCTCTCCATTGCTCAGCAGACTGACGATATTCAATCAAGACTCGTCGCCGCTGCCCAACCGCTAGACTTCTCAGCCCCTTTAGAGGTCAAGTTCCAGAGCTATGACCAGTATTGCAGCCTGTTCCACTTCATTCTCAACTCGGACGGGCCAGTTGACCTCGAGCCGCCGTCGGTGAGTGATTCCCCCAAACACCTCTCCGTTCGCCTATGGGCTGCTCTAACCTAGCTGGCGCCTGTTTCCGTAGTACTACTGGGCCTGGGATGTCATCGACGAGTTCATCTACCAGTTCAATTCGTTCTCCTCGTACAGGATGAGGATTGCGAGACAAGCCAACAACGAGGAGGAGGTGCTGATTCTGCGAGAGAACCCAAACACGTGGGGGTGTTACAGCGTCCTGAATGTGCTCTATTCCCTCATCCAGAGGTCTCAGATCCTGGAACAGTTGGCGGCGATGAAGAGGAACGAGGATCCCATGTCGGTTGCAGGGGATTACGGGTCCAAGAGCCTCTATAGGATGCTTGGCTACTTCTCCATCATCGGCCTCCTGCGAGTCCACTGCCTGCTGGGCGACTTCAGCCTCGCCCTCAAGACCCTGGATGACATTGAGCTGAACAAAAAGGCCATGTTCGCCCGGGTCATGGCTGCGCACTTCACGACGTACTACTACGTCGGCTTCTCGTACATGATGATCCGCCGATACGCCGACGCGATCCGCATGTTCAGCCACATCCTGGTCTACGTCTCGCGAACAAAGAACTTCCAGAAAAACGCACAGTATGACTCCATCACCAAGAAGAACGACCAGATGCTGGCATTGATTGCCATCTGTGTGGCTTTCCATCCCACCCGCCTCGACGACACCATCCACACCGCGCTCCGCGAGAAGTACGGAGACCAGCTGTTGAAGCTCCAGAGGGGCGGCCCGGAGTCGCTGCCCATCTTTGAGGACCTGTTTCGGGCCGCCTCCCCCAAGTTCATCTCGCCGGTCCCCCCCGACTTTGACAACCCGGAGGCCAACCTGGACCCGGTCGAGCACCACCTGGCTATCTTCATGGACGAGGTCAAGACGAACATGTGGAGCCCGACAGTCAAGTCCTACCTCCGCCTGTACACAACGATGGATCTCAAGAAGCTCGCCGGCTTCCTGTCCGTGAAGCCTGAGGAGCTCCGCTCCTGGCTGCTGGTCAACAAGCAGCGGACCAAGCAGCTTCGTTGGACTGACCACGCACTCCTCGAGGGTGAACTGGTCAACGTCAGTGACCTGGACTATGCTCTGCAAGGGGTGAGTTTTCGTCGTCCACGCGTCTTTGTTTGTGCTTGATGATCACCGTCATACATGTGCCTCTTCAATTCCACTCCTCACCCAGTACTTATCCCGCCAGGAGCTAATATTCCCGAAGGATCTTATCCACATCTCAGAAGCCAAGGTTGGACGGAAACTCGTGGATTGGTACCTCCGGAACCTCTCCCGCACCTACGCGTAAGTTGGTGGCCCTACCGTTGAACAGTCGGCTTTGCTTCTTCGACCCGAGCCATAACCCACAGCCTACTCCTTACAACGCCTCTGTTTGCGTGTGACGAATGTCTTGCCTCTTCTCCTGGAGTAATTCGTGAAACTTAAGGTGGGAGGTGTCGTTGGCTGCTGGTGCGCTGGTATCTTTGTCGGATGCATTTGCATTGGCGTCTGGGTGTTCAATGTACATACACTTCTTTTCGCTGGGGACATCTGGTGGAACGGTTGGGTGGATTGAAAACGACGGAACCAACGCAGCGATCAGGAGCGGGCAATGTGCGCCCCCTCTTTACACGGTCCAATTTTCTAGACCGAACTAAAGATTATCCTGTTCTCAGAAGGTCAGGCAGAGACAGTCCCCTCCCAGAAGATGGGGACTTTATCTGGCGCCAAGAGTATTCCCGCCAGGCCGATGAGGTTGGCAAAACCGCCACACTGCCCCTGTTGGCATTCAAGTTTCTTCGGATGTGTGCATGGCGGTGACGGCTTGTTATCGGAATGTCCGAGGATACGTCGTGCCATAAGGCATGAAAACTTATCTAGGAGAGAGAAAGGGAGAGACGGAAGGCGGGAAGAGACGACAGGAGACGGCAAGGACTGGCAGGAAAGGGCGATAGAATGACAACTCACTGTCGACGAGTAGGAGAGGCACAGGTCGCCAAGTCCAAAGTCGTTGGCTAACTCAGAAATCAGCAACGGCTTCGTGCGCAGATCATGAATGTGGATTGGCCAGCATCTTTCTCGTCAACTTGGAGGTCAACGGCAGCCTGCAGCTGGGAAAAAGAAGAGGGGGGGATAGTCATATCTCACCTACGAGTTGACAGCGCCCAACAGGCCAACTAGCAAGGAAGCGTATTCATCGCGCCATTACTATCCCAGACTACATACACCCATCTGCCGACCTGCCTTACCTGCCAAGGTACCTAGGTACTCACTCACATGCCAAACCCGCCTCTACTGCGTAAATCCTCGGTATGGAGGCAGTACCAAGGGATAGAATCAACAGGTGAACACACTCTAAACACAAAACCGCGAGTCTATGGCGAGGTTGTTGTCTGGCCTCCGACTGCGGAAGTGCTTTATGTTCTTCCAAAAAAAGTATATATATAATATTTTTTTTGAGGGGGTATTCTTAGCAGTATAGTTGGACGGCTGGCTGTTTGGCAAAGCAAATCGGGGCGGGCGACTGACTGGGTACAGGTTCAAGCTGGTAAGAGACTGAACATGAGAGCGCCAAACGGAAGACGGCACTCACCGCTCGTGGATGGGACTGCTTGGCAACAACGCCACTCCCTGCCCGTCCAGAGTCCAGACACTCCGGATAGACGAAAATTCAGTGGCAGCTCTCGGCCTTGGCTCCTAGGTAGGGTACAACTGGTTTGTGGTGAGTCAACGCTTAGGGCGCTAGTGTTGATAGTGGTGGATAGAATGCCTCCTTCCTGCCGCATACCTAGCATTGCCAATCGACCTGTGGGTACGCAGGCCGCTAGCCTCGACTTCTAGCAGAGTTCTATGAACGGTTGAGCACCAGATGTTCCGAATCACGATAACGACGACAATGTTATACCCGAACATATCGATGTGCCTACTTATATGTATTTGTAGGAATAGTGCAATCATACACCGCAATATCCCTCTTGGGATAGCTCTTTGAACAGAGTTTCAAGCCGAGTCTTATCAGGAGAAATTGGAGCAGGGGATATTGAGCATCTGGTAGGGTGGGAATTCTTGTCCGCCGCTTTTAGCGCTTGTGTAGAAGATGTCTTGGGAATCGAGAGGTACTTCATGCTATGCTGCCAAGCTTCATTGCGTCAGCCCCGAGCCTCCGAGTCACGGCGAGAGGCTTCTTTCGCAAGCAGTTACTTCGTCTGCTTTGCAAGCTCCCAGAGTGACACCCTCTGGTCCCCTCCTATGTGAGTCTATAACTCCTTCCCCAATTTGCTCTTTGGGTCTTTGGCAATAGAGAATAATGGGACCCCGAATCTCCCGTCTGGAACCTCTACCTGGGATGTTTGGGACATTGGGACAGCCTTCTTGGAAGACTCAAGAAGACTCATTCTATATACATACCTACTGCTGACGACTAGGTGTGGCCCAGATGGGCAGTAGGAGACGGGCACGCAAGCGTTATGATACAAGTCGAGGCCTTGGGGGCGGCCAGGCAGGCCGACTGCCAGCCAAAAGGGTCGCCTTGTCGATCGTCCAATCTGACCAACTAGTACGCGTCCGGTTGCACCCAGCACCTAGGGAACTCTTTTTCACAGGCAAACGGGGTTACATGCACAGTAAATCCGGCAGCTGGCCACTGACTCTAATACGACCTTCAATGCTGACCAACTTCACATTGCCTCCGAGGTGAAGCAATTGATCTTGCAGTATTACTAACTACTGCTGCAGCTTGAGTTGAGGCCGGATATTTTCCCTCCTTGGTTCGATGCAGCTGAGGGATGGAATGGGTAACCTCCGTTCCTCATACCTACCTACACAGCAGGTTGCCCTTAAGCATCAAATGGAGTGGACTGAAGGGACTGAAGTTTTCTTGGAACATTCGGTTGAGCTCCCTTAACCCCCTCATCACCTTGTACAGGTACAGATACATAAATCAAGACCTTCGGTGGGTACGGAGAGGTAAGTACCTAGGCTAGGTACCTAGGTAGGTAAGGTATCTGTAGGTAGGTCAGCCAAGCCCACTTGGGTAGGTACTACTACTTAGAACTAGGTCCAGCCTCAAGCTTCCACCCTATTGTCTAGCTGATGTGCTATCCTATTAGAGTACATGTACCTCCTTACATATCCTAACCATCGTAACTCAACAGCTTGGGGCTAGCTCCCGTTTTGCCAGGGTAGCTTCAGACGGGGACCCGATAACAGTTCACCTCCCTTTACAACAGAAACAAACACCACCACCTCACGAGCTTCGCGCCAGTGCCGCCTTGTTTGCTTCTCCCGTCATCAGCCCTCTCACAATCCCGCACACAAAACTGCTCCCTCCGTTAATCACGCCCGTAACCCCCTAAGGTGTTGCCAGACAAACCAAAAAAAAAAACCTCTCAGTCCCATGTAATTTATCATTTCGCAAAAGACGCAACAAACCTTGCGCGCAAACATCCCAAGCTGTGCATCTATACGCACAGACGTAATCTTTTTGATCTTATCTTTCTGATCGAAAGTCCCTTCTCCCCTCCCCAGGTGGCTTGCAAACGGGTTCGATTAGCCCTCAGTATCTAGAAGCAGGGACGAAGCAGAAACACCCTGCCAAATACCTACCCAGAGACCAGCCTCCAGCCATCACCGTCTCAGACAGCTTGATCTGAAGCTCAATTGGCCCCACGCGCATCCCCCTCCCCCGTCTGCCTCAGCGTCAGGGCGTTCTGCCCAGATAATCGCGCCAGCCCATCGATTGCCCAGCTGCTCTCTCAAGAGCGTCCATCTCACCAGGTCAACATCCATGAAGGCCTCCAAGAAATAACCTTGGCCGGCCTCTCCTTGAGGCCAAAGGAGCACCGGCGTATTTCTCAAACCCTCACAAGCAAGACTTCGTTGCTGGCACCCACACAAATCGTTCGGAGAAGGTCCAGTTTCGACCGAAGCAAGCCAACAAACCGTCCACGCTACCGCTATCATCCCGCCAACGCCCTGCAACTGCCAGCATGACCGACCATTCCCGCCCATTGGTGACTCGGAGCCCCGATTCTGACATCTCGCCCACCGCACAGCCTCCCGGTGCAGTCGAGTACTTCCCTCCCGAGACCAACGAGCCCGCACCCGAGCAGACCGAGACGGCCAAGAACAAGGGCAAGGCCGTTGCGATTGCCGTCGCGAATTCGACAGATGGTCCAGATGGCTGTCCAGACACGGGAGATACCGTGGCGGAGGATAGCATTCTGAAGCCTCGCCTCACGGCTAGCATCAGCAGCCAACTCTCTGGAGCCGCGCCAGCGTCTAGAAGGTCATCGGTGGTGTCTTTTCGACAGCCTGTCGACCCTGCCCTTCCGCGTGGCGTGCAGAGGAAGACTGATGGACACCGTCTTCGGAATTCGTCTCCGACCCCTGTGAGGTGAGTAGCCTGCTGATTTCTGTCCTCGTTCTTCTCATGCCCTGTCTCTTCATGAGCCTTTGGCCGTGCTGCCAGCTCTTGCATTTACCCCTCCCTCCCAGTCTCATCACTGGTCCCCCTGTGTCTGTACACAACTCCAACCCCTCGGTTTCCATTTCCCGCCGTGTTTCCCCTTCCCGGCGAGCTCAAATTCGCCTCTGGTGGTGAGCTGGGGTAATGGGCCATTGAAGCGGAGTGAGCTTTATGTGTCGTGCCTGAAGCAGACAAGCAGGCTGCATCACAGAGATGCAGGTCACAAATGCAGGCCGGCTCGAGGCGAGGAAGCCGGCTGGAGAGCGGGCCGACTGGAGGTTTGCGTTTTATGGTTTATGGGCTTCTAGAAGGCTTCCCCAATCGCACAACAGCCGACCATGCCACAGCACTTCCCCTCAATTCCAGCATCCTCATTGGGATACTGGTAAATCACGGTACTGTGGTACCTATTGCAGCCCTGCGGTGCTGCTTCACTGCGTTGCTGCGATACCGCGATACTGCGACTTTGTGCACAAGTTTGGGCACCAAGGATGGACGAGTGAAGCCCCAAGTGTGTATGCTTGCGCTCATCGGGCCATGTTTTTCTTTGAATGTCGCAACCGCTCGCACCTTAAGACTGCACTTCAGTTTCGGTTGGGAGCATAGGGGCACGGGCAAAGTTGCAACATATCCGAACTTACTGGCCAATCTGCCTACCTATTTACCCTAGGTACGCAGTACCTAGGGTGCCTTTCTGCCTTCCGTCTCTCCCTACCTGAATGCATACCTACCTGTAGCCTCCCAATGCTTCATCAGTCTCTATAAAACACTCAGCCTGGAGCTACAAGCCGCCCCGCAAATGGACCTACAGAAGCCTGCAAGCCGACAAGCCCAAACCTCTTTCAAGCCCGGAGGCATCCGTCTGCACACAGACAGTTTCATAGACACACTCAACACGCACCTCCCCTTCCTATTCATATGGAGGTTCTGTTCCGGATGGATATCTGGGATTGACGGTCATGCCTTTGTCCACCTTCAATCCAGCCCAGTATCCTGCAGCCCTGCCAAGTCAAGCCAAGCCCATCCCTCTACCCGCTGTTTGGGGGCTTCCCCTTCCCCTCTCCTGACCCCCTCCTCCACCCCGGGCTCTTGGGATTCTGCTAGCAAACAGCCGCCAATTCCTCAATAGATTCCTCGCCTTGCCCTTGTCCCTTACTCAGGGTCGGGGCTCGTCGTCTGCACGAGCTAGACGAGCGAGCTGTCTGTTGACAGCTGACAGCTCTCAAGACTCTCCGTTAATTCGTAGCCTCTCATCCCCTTCCTCCCTGAGAGGTGTGCTGCTCACTGCCCATGCAGAGCTCGGCAGTGCTGGCAACTTTCAAGGCTCACCTTTCTCAGGACCGCAAGCGGATGGCCAGTGCCGCTGCACGTATCCTTCCTCCGACTTCCAATCGTGCCGGCGCCCCGCAAGCGCAACTAGCTAGTGCGCTGTCGGCCCGACGAGCTCCCGCGTCGGCTCCACCCCCCTGGCTTTTCCTTCCCTAAGTCACGTCGAGTCGCGAGCCGTGCGGGGCACCCAATGACCTTATCACCCGCCTCCGTCTACCTCCTCCCTAACTCGTCTTCGCACGGCCTGCTGCTGTTCCCCCATGCCACCAGCCCAATCGGTTTTTTCATTGACGAGACGGGCGAGGCCTGGATCGATTGATCATAGCGACTTCCCGTCTGACCCTTTGATGGCTGAGCTAACAGAAGGCCGTCCGATGGACAGGTTTCGGCAGCACGTTTCCTTCGACAACATTCCTGTGGGGGAGGCGACAAAGAACAACACCTTGGGATACACCCTCAACCTCAGCCACGACGGCTACCAGCCAAAGAGACGGTCGCGCACCATGATGGTTGGTGTCGACCAACATGCCTATTCTGACTACGCTCTGCAGTGGCTTCTGGAGGAGTACGCCGAGGATGGCGACGAGATCATCTGCGTGCACGTGTCAGACGGTGCTGGACGAGAGGAGAAGACCTACAAGGCGAAGGCGGAAGCGATGGTCGACCGCATTAAGCAGAAGATCCCCCCCGATTGCGCTATTAGCATCAAGCTTGAGTACGCTGTTGGGAAGCTGCATGAGACCTTCCAGAAGCTCGTCAGTCATTCTCCTGGTCGATTGACTCCGCGCTCCTCTCCTTCTCCTCCTCTTGGTTCTCCTCTTCACTAGTCGCTGACCTTGCAGTGGCGGTGTGAACCACAGATTCATGTGTATCAGCCATCCATGCTTGTCGTGGGAACAAGGGGCCGCTCTCTCGGTGGCATCCAAGGCCTTGTCAACACGAGAAATTCATTCTCCAAGTACTGCCTGCAGTACTCGCCTGTTCCTACCGTAGTGGTTAGAGACATCGATAAGAGGCAGAAGAAGAAGGAAAAGCGGAGCCATGACCCCAGCCGACAGAGCTATGCCTCCATGTTGGTCGCGAACCGGGGCAGACACGAAGCAGACAGCGAGAATAGCAGCCTCTACGAGCTGGAGGCCAAGCTGTCACCAGACGAGGAGGCGCACAAAGTGGCTGCTGCCATTGGTCTGCCGGCCTCTTTCGACCCCACTCTCAAGCCGTTCGACGTGAGCGGACACTTGCAATCACGGTCCTTGAGCGCACCGACTCTGCCTCTTGCGGATCCGACACGGGCAGGCGGGTTGTCGGACTCTACTGGAGGGGTCCCCGCTCCTCCTTCCACCCTCGGTGGGAGTGATGACGAAGAGAGCGGGGACGAAGACGAGGATGAATTCGAGGTCATGTCTGGCGGGCAGGTACTTCAACAGTCCAGCCGAGATCCGGACCAGAAGTTCAAGAAGACAAGGTTGCACCAGATGGAGGTTGCCGAGGCAGCCGCCCTCCGCGAACAACCCTTGGATGACGACGATGACGATGATGACGGCGAAGACCAAGCAGGTCGTGGACAGACTTAACGGGACAGGCAGAGGTTGGTTCTTCTCTTCCTCTTCGTGCACAACACAGCGCCGCGTCCAAGGACGGCTGCAGGGTCTCAGACTCTTCGCCTTCAGCTTAACTGATTACAATACCGTTACTTTTCTCTCTATCTAACAGCGATACTTGTCACGATCTACCTCCCTTACCTACAAGCCGCCTTGGCCCCCGCTGAAGGCATGGTTCCGGTCTTCCAGGCCTCCGGGCCACAAAGGCTGCAAGGCAAACCTTGACGAGGTTCCAATGGCTGTGCTACTGGTAGTTTCCAGTTTGCACTATTGGATGGGGAACACAACGCCTTTTCTCCTAGCGTTTTCCTTTCAGAAAAAGAAACGATAAATAAAAAAGGTAAAGTCAGAGACAAGAATACCAGATCACATGCATAGTCCAGATCTCTTGCTCGTGCAGCCGTTTCGAGAATAGGTAGGGTTTGCCGACCTTCGTGACAGAAGATCTGAGCAACAGCCGCAACCGACAGGGGAATGCAGCATGACGATAGGAAAGAAACTAGGAGTTAAAAACGCCGAGATAGCCATCGTGCTGCTATTATCCTGGGCTGCTTTCTCCCCTAACAAACATCGATGCCAACCATCGGCTTGACAGGGTGGGAAACATTTCGACCTCCAATTATTCCGACTATTGTTTGTTTGGGTCAACGTGTATCGTTCGTACGACAACCTCATTGTCGATTCGATGGAATGCTCAAATCCATGTTGTACGGATGCGGAAGTGGGGAGACAATCTGTGGCTGGTATTGTGGCTGTGTTTCCTGTAGGCAATCAAGACACCCTTGCATCTCACGACGAGTTGTCGTCGAGGCTGCGATTGTTCATCGCGAAGAAACAAGACAAGAAAAAGACATCTGCAACAACGAAGTATACGACCACATCCCACCTCCCCACCTCCGCGCCTCCACGCCTCTCCGACTCCCATCTCGCTTTCCTGCGCACCACTGTCGGCCTTTGCGAGAGGAGAGCACAAGGGTTGCCGGGGATAAGCATGATTCCAAAGGTTTAGGGCTTGGTGAAATGCCGCAGTACCGGGCGAATGGTGGAGGAGCTCATCTTCCCCGGACTGACATCTCGGCGTCATAGCATAGCATAGCCGAAAGCCGAAAGCCGAAAGCTCAAAGCCCAAAGCTCGAAGCAGACGGCAGAAATGCCCTGGCATAGTTCTCGCGACAGCTCTGGCTCCGACTGCGGCGGTGATCTCTGCATTGCGAAACCACCGGCATCAGCCGTCGGGACCACGTTCGAAACTGCCCTCTCTCTCTCGCCCTTCATCATCACCTTTTTCGCAGTCTGCTTAATGGTGACGCGACACCTGTTCCCCCTCCTGTCGAAAGTACACGACCGCAACCGCGACGATGGTGAAGACCACATCCTACCGGCCTCGGCACCCCCGTCCCTGCGTCAGTGCCACGCCGAGCACGGCTCTCGCAGTGTGCGCCGCCGGCTGGCAGCCGTTACCTTCGCGGTGACAGTCGGCCTCTCTACCGTGCTCGCGGAGCTGATCCTAGCCGAGATCTCCGACCTCGTCGACGCCAGCGCCCGCGACGCTGCCCTGCGCGTCACTCTTCCGACCCTCCTCTTCCTTCTCATCGTCCTCATCCCTTTCCTCGAGCTGCAGACCGTCATCGCGGGATCCGGTTGGTCCTTTCAGCGAACGGCCAAAGGCCGCTTTCCTCGGGTTGCATGGACGCTGCAGCTGGCCTCTTTCGGCGCCTGGCTGTTTTGTTTCTGGTCCCTGGGCTTGGTGTTGCCAGGGGTTGATGAGAGCTATGTCTACGCGAGGGACGAGAGTCCAAGTTTTGACAGCACAGGTGTGTCGATGGCCTTGCGGGGTGGGGACTCTGGCGCCGGGCTGCCGAGTCTGACAGGAGCAGGGGCGAACGACCTGGCCAGGGCGTGCCTCGAGAGAGTCGGTGTTATCGGCATCTCGCTCATGGCACTGCTGTCCGGATTCGCGAGCGTGTCTTCCCCGTGGCACACCCTCACCGATAACCGGGCCCACAAGCGACGGCCCGTCACGGACGCGCGAATAGCGAGGAAGCAGGCGGGCCTGGATGCCACAACGGAGCTTCTCGCGACCAAGCGTCACCGACTACGCTCGCTCCGGCGCAAGGGCGCGGCAGCCTCCTCAGAACAGTCCGCCGCCGCCGCCAACGGTGTGTGGCAGCTGGGGCTGGTGGGCAAGCTGGTGGGTTCGATCAAGGGCATCGGCGGAAGCACTGACGCCGCCGAGGTCAGATCTCTGCAGCTGGAGATATCCGGCCTGGAATCCATGGAGGCGAGCCTCTCGTCCAGCCTGTCGGTCCTAC
Source organism: Pseudohalonectria lignicola (assembly GCA_003049395.1). Classification (NCBI taxonomy): domain Eukaryota; kingdom Fungi; phylum Ascomycota; class Sordariomycetes; order Magnaporthales; family Ophioceraceae; genus Pseudohalonectria; species Pseudohalonectria lignicola. Next base: position 67,739 of record PYSP01000212.1, read on the forward strand.
GGAGCAGGCGGACGAGTCACGCGCGGGACGGTACGGCGCTAGGTCTCCTTTTGGCGCTGCCGTCGTACATTTTCAGCCTCTACTGTGTCTACCGCATCCTCGCCACCACCATGACCACGCTCCGACGGGCATACTACCCGGGGTCCTCCTTCTCCTCGTCCGACCCCATCAACCGCTTCCTTGGCCTTCTAGCCAAGCATTGGGACCCGAAGCTGGACCAGCTGGCATGGGCGCGACAGATATCCTTCCTGTTGTCAGGCGTCATTCTTGCCGCGTCGGCGAACTCGGTGCTGCAGACCTTCCAACTCTTCGCCAAGTTGGCCCCCGGCTTGCTTTACCAAGCCCAGGCGAACCTGGCGCTCCTAACCGGGCAGACGGCGGCGACGTACGTGATCAGCGCCGCCTTACTACTCCGGAGCAGCCTCCCCAAAGAGGTATCCAGCGCAGTTGGGGACGCTCTCGAGAGTGCGCTGGAGCCGGGCTTTGTGGACCGCTGGTTCGAAGGGTGGTTCCTGCTTGCCAGCGTCGCGACGGCTGTTGGGATATGGATCGGGAGCAAGATTGCGGGGGGGGACGGGGGGGACTGGGATGATTGGGATGATCTTGCGGGGGAGGAGTTGGGCCAAAAGAGGTC